>SPJY01033365.1:927879-944555 GCA_005191435.1 Raddia distichophylla | reverse complement strand
CGAAACTGTGGGCTAGCTAAATTTCATTGGGATGGAAAGTAGATAGAGTTTTCTAAATCTTTTTTTCTCCGTGATTGGCTTGCCACAGAGTATCAGATTGGTGCAAATGCGTTAGAGCGCAGAGTTATAATCAACAACAGACTTAAAGTCAGCCACCCTTAGGCGATTCCAGTCCTGCTAGGCTTGTGTGAAAATTGAGTAACTCAACCTGTCAAAGCGCTTGCAGAGCGCATTCCATAGCTAAAGGGGGCATGTCACTGTCATGTACTCACTTTTAAGAGTATGTGACAAATGGTGTGTAAGGAAATGCAGGGCCTCATAATTTTGTCCACAGTAGGGTAGCCCTGGCCAATGCCAATGGTACACCTACTGGTGCACAGGACAATTTCAACATCGGACTTACATATCAGAAAATTCTGCCCTTGGGGGAAAAATTTCTCAAAATCACGGCTTTTGAGTTCAGTCATGCAAGATAACCAAATGCATGATCATTTCAGTTAATCGTCCTATAGTAGTACGTGACATAAACTAATTCTAGTGATTTCAATATGGTGCCATTACGAGATGCAAAATAAAGACTGATAATATAACTAATAATAATTTAGAGAATAATTGCATAATATTAACCAATAAAACACAATTCAAAATAAATTCACATGATTTTGCAAATTTCAACAACTTCAAGGTTATTTCACAAATTTCTGTGGCCCTTGCAATTTTTTTTTTGAAAATTCCGACCCAATCTAAACCTTTCGGTTCAGTGCACGGCCTGTTGCGAGCATGACCGTACGTAGCTGGGATGGGCCAAGCAACACAGGCCACATGGCCTTACTGGGCCAGGGTGGAAGTGCGGCAGCGCATGCGGGCATAGCGACGCGGCAGGCGCGGCGGTGGAGAAATCGATCTACTAGATTGATTTTTTAAAAACCCTGAAATTATAATATGTTAATTTTTTTTGCAAAATTTTTCAGTTTAGTAGGAAAAATTGCAGTAGGGATTCCAATCTGTAATGAAATTCAAGAATAGATTACAATCTAATAGGTAATTGATGCGTAAATCTATACCTTCACGGTAGAAGTGGATGCATATTGGGATGCATATTGTTGTTTCTTGCGGATTGATAGGGACGTCAAATAGCGAGCGTGCTGATAACGTGTTAAGAAACCTTGCTATCAAGTGTAGTATAAGGTAATCAAAGAAAGAACAAGAACATAGGAGAATAGTGTGAACCCTTTTTTTTTATTGATTTTCAGATCTATGTACAATTGGGGAATTTATTTCTTTTTATATAATGCTGCTTAGGTTTTAACTAATGCAATGTGGAACCCACCGTAGCGGTGCAGGCCGGCCCCAGCCGCACGGCCCTAGCCTGGCGGTCTCCCTTCCCGGTAGTTTCCCGGTAGTTTCTTGGCTGATGAGAAAAGACGAGAAGGAATCCCGGCATGCACTAGTGCGCGGGCTCCCGCGGCGCTGCAGTCTGAGAGAGACCTCGCACCGAAGACCCGACGAAGGCTATCAATTCAGTCTTCCACCTCCCTCTCCATTTCCATCAGTTTCAGATCTTACTGCTCAGTGCTACGTCTCTCCATCTCGCCGGCCATCTGGATCTGTCCTGGGCTCCGGCGAACTCCACCGCGACCCTTCGGACTCGGATCCAAACACGCACGTACGTGCTGTTATCTGCTACCACATCGTGCTCCCTCTTCTTCCGGTTCGGTTTTTCATTCCAGTCGCCAATCATCTGTGTCTGATCTCTCTCTCTTCAGCCTCTTGGTCCAGCTCGTGGCTAGTTTGGAGGCCGCGATGATGAGCTAGCTGAGGCTTTCAGATTCCCCTCCCTCTCTCCGCACGTTGTTCCTCTGCTTGGTGCTGGTTCTAGTGCGTGGCTGAGCCGCGTGGCCGTTCTTGTCTTCGTCGACTTGCTGCGAACTGAAGTTGTTCTCGTCTTCGTCGACTTGCTGCGAACTGAAGATTTCTTCAGGTTTGGCGGCTACCACTTCCTTCCTATCATCTTGTTGCGTCACCGCAGTAAGCATCTAACAATCCAACATCGTTTTTTCTTTTCCTTCTTTTTTCAGATCTGACATAGATCAACAAGATCCGACAAATGGAGGGGACTCTAGTGAGCGTAGCTGGCGGGGCCTTGAAGCCCGTCCTAGAGAAGTTGGCTGCTCTGCTTCGGGATGAGTACAAACTTTTCAAGGGTGTGCGCGGAGAGATCAAGTCTATATATCAAAGCCGAGCTTGAGGCGATGCATGCGTTTCTTGAGAATATGTCGGAGTTAGAGGATCCAGATGTGCAAGACAAGGCCTGGATGGCGGAGGTGCGGGAGCTATCGTATGACATTGAGGACAGCATCGACGAGTTTATGCTAAGTGTTGATGGCAAATCTGCCAGTCCAGATGGCATCATACAATGGTGCAAGAATTTGTTGAGAACAACCAAAACTCGCCGTCGGATTGCTAAAGAGATCCAAAATTTAAAGCTCCAGGTGGAGCAGGTGGGTGAGAGGCATGCAAGGTATAAGAATCGTGAGACCATCTCTAAGACTAGCAATGAAACCATGGACCATAGAGCTCTGGCTATCTTTGAAGATGCATCAAAGCTTGTAGGTATCACTGAACTAGAGGATGAGCTATTCGAATTACTGAAACATGGGGATGTGGGCACTTCATTGCAGCATACCAAGGTGGTCTCCATTGTTGGGTCTGCTGGATTGGGAAAGACAACACTTGCTAACCAAGTGTATAAAAAGATTGGAGAGCAGTTTGAATGTAAATCTTTCGTGTCAGTTTCTCGAAATCCTAACATGATGATGGTTTTGAGAACTATTCTTAGTGATCTAAGCGATAGTCCTTATGCCAACACTGAAGAAGGGGACATGCAACATCTCATAAGAAAAATTGTAAATTTTCTTGAGAATAAAAGGTATGTAAGTTCATATCAACCAACTTTTAGTTTCTATGTTCTGCTATTCACAAGCATTTTTTTAATACTGGAATAAACTTCCGGCCTTTGCACCAACTATGATATTCATAAGCATACAATGCACAATGTCCTTAATATAGAATTGGTCATTGGTTAATTATTTGTTTCATACAATTTCTTAAAATCATGGTTGTGCTATACAAGGATAGATCTTGATGTCATCAAGTTCCTTTCTTTTGAAAATGAACTTAGGTCTCACCTCTACGTTGTGAGACGCACACAAAATTAATATGTAGATGTACACAATTTCAGGCGTTTTTTCCCTTTTGCATAGGTGCAACGTGAAACGTCTTGGCGCCCACGGGTGAGAATTAAATAATATATGGGGACGTGCCAATATATATAAATACACAAAAAAAATAACAAGTACGGGAAATCGAATATTTTATTAATGGAATTAAATACAGTCTCCCGATACATTTGTGCTCCATATCATTTAGACATGATCAAATATCTAATATGGGCAATTGCATGTTCGCTGTTCTCGGGGCCTCGACAGGTCTCTCGGTTAATTACATCTGCAAGATAGATCTCGCAGAACACCTCCGATTAAACTGTATTATCATCATCACCAGTCTTCGCCTACAAACACTATGCATGTAGAGAAAATAGATAATAAACAAAATAAATGCCACCAGCAGCAACAATGGTCGTATGGGACCATGTGACGATGATAGCGAAGTCGTTATATAATGTACCCCGCCAGCCTGTGTCGTCTGGGCTCGTCAGTCTCTAACGACACAACTGGGATATGTATATAACCTAAAATCAAAACATGCATAGATATGCTAGGCTTGATCAACTGGACGATAACACAACTTCGTTGGGTCGGATAATTCTGCAAAATGAATCTGGAAGATATATTGACATGGATTTATCGGTGACCTGCAATGGATCATAGCAAGCATTGTATTGCGTAAAGAGTTGATGCATTGATTTATTTGATATTTCATGTAACTCCGGGGCATTCAATTCACAGCTCCCGTTCGGAACATTAATATCGTGTTTATTCAAGTTCAAAGGGGGCTCTACTGATATTTCATAAGCACCTTGTCAACGAATGCACAATATTCAAAGTCTAATGACATGTTTGAAATACGGATGAATACGGGGCTAAATTAAGATTTAGCTCCCTTTAGAATTAAAATTAGCATCACTTGCCTTTTCATTATAGATGCAGATGACATGAACTTATAAAACATAGGGGCTGGACTACGTTAATCTAGCACCCTATTGCATACTCGGAGGATAAATCTTAGAGCAAATATGCTGAAAATATAAGAACCGTAGGGCCGAAATGAGATAAAACTTCAGCACCCTTGTCAAATTAAAAGGGAACCAGGGACTAAATTGCATAAGTGCGAATCCTAAAATCCCCACATCCTCATCTTCTTCGCTGCATTCTTCCCAACAACGACATACACAGAGTGAGAGGAAGGAGGAGGAGCGGCGGATGGGGCGGTTTGGAGGCGCGCCGGCCAGGTACAGGGGCGGCGCATGGCGGCGGTAGGACGCGGCAGTAGGCGGGCGACGCTGGGAGGTGGCCTCGCGGTGGAGAAAACCTGGAGAGAGAGAGAGAAGAGATGGCCGGGCGGCACGCCGGCAATATCGGGCAGCGGCAGCGTGGTGAGGTCCGTGGCGCTGGCGGTCTGCACGGGGCGGCCACCTGTGAGGCGTAGGGGTGGGCGTTCGGTATTTTCGGTGTATTCGGTTCGATATATACGGTATTCAAAAAGTTCGGTACTCTATTAAGTAATAATATCCTTATATATTAATATAGTTATCCCCAAAATACGATACCGTACGATATGATCGTAATAGGGTGATTAGGGTTTCAAAGTGACAAATGATGACGGCATGTCGAAATGTGACCTAATTACGAGGTTAAGATTATCGGAGTTAGTATTTTGTTGGATTATTCTATAGTTAGGGCTTAACTCTAGATTATAAGTTAAAGTAATGCATTTTGAGGAATTTGTTCTTATTCTAGCAATTAAGTGATTTACTCACTTATTTGTTGGTTTTTGCCAAATATAAACAATAGTAATTACCTTGGACAAGGATGTCATTTATTAAAGTTTTATGACTAATATGGCAACTATCTACCCATTTAGTTTTCTAATGAATTATTATGGTCAGATTCATTATTTGGGTTAATCTAGAATTACCCAAATCCTAGGTGAATTTTATTCATTTTAGGGAACAATGCTATTCTCCTATTACAGTGGCTAATTTTCATATTTTTATAAAGTCAGAATTGGTCTCTAATATTTATCTAAAATTTTCTAGGATTTTTGGGAGTTTCTTGCTATTTTAATTAATTTAAAAGCTATTTTTGTATTTAAACAAATGATTAAATCGGTATTTAACCGTTAAATCTCACTGGGCCGAGTCAACCAACGAACCCGCCCAAAGACCAAATCGTCCCACGGCCTGACCGCGCGCGCGCAACGCGCCCGCAGTGGCGGCTACGCTGAAGACGGATTCCCGTGGGGCGTCAACGCACGGGGTTCGCGCCACGCACACATGCGCTTCCACTTAATCTGCGTAGTGGGTCCAGGACCCACGCGTCAGCGACTCAACGACGTGATTTGGACCCAGCGCTCACAGGGAATACAGGCAAGTGGGTCCTGCGGTTTAGCGGCACGTTGGCCCTGTCTGTGCATGAATCTTAACGCAAGACCCGACGGCTACCGCTCATCATCTTCCTTCGAGCGAGGCGACGTGGCCGACGACGACGACTTGTACCGTGGCGGCGCTATGGTCACGCTCCGGTCGGGAGCGAGCGGGGCTAGCTTCTACAGCTCCCAGGGAGCCTAGCGGAGCATGTGCCGGGGCCGGAGATGGCCGGACGCGACGGTGCGGCATGCGGCGACAGAACCGAAGGCACACCGGAGATGGCCGCCCACATTTCGGACCTACACGCTATGGAATTGACCGGAGAGCTAGAAGGGGTGTTGCCGGAGCTCACCGAACTCACAGTCGGGCGAGGGGTTGGGTGGAGGTGTCCGGCGACGAAGAGCCCGACGATGGCCGAAGCAGGGGCGTCACCAGCGGAGCTCCATGGGACGGCACGGCTGAAATTGGGCGGGGTGAAATGATTAGGGAGAAGATTAGAGGCTTAGGGTGAGAGCAAAGGGTCTTGGGCTCACGAATTTGGCGAGAATATCCTCGGCGCCGGCGCGGTGAATTTTTGGGGAAAAACGAGGAAAGCGTCGCCGGCGGGGTGGCCCTTGGCTTTATAGGGGTCGGGCGAGGCAGCTGGTCCAAAGCGCGCGTAGCGGCGCGGAGTGGGCGCGGCCACGCGACGGGTCGGCGCGGCGCGGCGTGAGCGGCGCGACATAGCAGGGCAGCGGCGCAACGATGATGGCACGGTTGGCGCGGATGTGACCGACGCGGCTTGCGGCGCGAGTCAGGGGGAGCAAAGCAGGGTGGCAGCGCGCTGGCCGAGCGGTGGGCAGGTCCACCGGGCAGAGAGAGGAAGAGAGGAGAGAGGAGTGAGAGGGAAGAAAGAGTGAGAGGATGGGGCCCACAAGTAAGCGTGAATTTGAATTCAAACAAATTTTGAAAATGCCCCAAAATTGGGCTGTTACATATACAAGGATAGATCTTGATGTTATCAAGTTCCTTTCTTTGACAATGAACTTCTCACCTCTACGTTGTGAGACGTACACAAACTTAATATGTAGCATGCACACTGTTTTGGGCATCTTTTTTTTTTTTCCTTTTGCATAGGTGCAACGTGAAACGTCTCGGCGGTCACGGGTGAGAATTAAATATTATATGCGGGCATGCCAATATATATAAATACACAAAAGAAATAACAAGTACGGGAAATCAAATATTTCATTAATGGAATTAAATAGTCTCCCTATACATTTGCGCTCCATAGCCTTTAGACATGAATATCTAACATGGGCGATTGCAAGTTCGCTGTTCCTGTGGTCTCGGCAGGTCTCTCGGTTAATTACATTTGCAAGATAGATCTCACAGAACACCTCCGATTAAGCTGTATTACAATCGTCATCAGTCTTTGCCTGCAATCACTATGCATCAGAGAAAATAGAAAATAAACAAAGTAAATAGCGCCGGCAGCAACCATGCTTGTATGTGACCCATGTGCCGATGATAGCGAAGTCGCTATATGATGTACCCTGCTCGCCTGTGTAGTCTAGCCTCGTCAGCCTCTAACAGCACAACTAGGACATGTATATAACCTAAAATCAAAACATGCATAGATATGCTAGGCTTGACCAATTGGGCAATAACACAACTTCGTTGGGTCGGATAGTCCAGCAAAATGAATCTGGAAGATATATTGACATGGATTTATCGGTGACCTGCAATGAATCATAACAAACATTGTATTGCATAAAGACGCATTGATTTATTTGATATTTCATGTAATTCCGGGGCATTTCAATTCACAGCTCCTGTTCGGAACATCAATATCGTGTTTATTCCAAAGAAGGCTCAGCTGATATTTCATAAGCACCTTATCAACGAATGCACAATATTCAAAGTCTAATGACATGTTTAAAACACGGATGAATACGGGGCCAAATTAAGATTTAGCTCCCTTTAGAATTAAAACTAGCATCACTTTCCTTTTAATTATAGATGCACATGACATGAAATTATAAAACATAGGGGTTGGACTACGTTAATCTAGCACCCTATTGCATACTCGGAGGATAAATCTTAGAGCAAATATGCTGAAAATATAAGAACCGTAGGGCTGAAATAAAATTTCAGCACCCTTGTCAAATTAAAAGGGAATCAGGGACTAAATTGCAGAAGTGCGAATCCTAAAATCCCCGAAAATTTTCACTGTTTACCCAAAAAAATACATCAAAAAAAATACCCATACTTTAGATCTAATTCTAAAAATGCCCCCAGGCGTCCTCGCATCGCGGAGGCCAACCGCGACTAGCATTGGATAGTGGCGGCGCGGTGACCAGTGCGCTCCGCGACGACGGGTTCCCTGTTCATCGCTCCGCGACGACGGGTTCCCTGTTCATCCCTACATTGAAGAAGATAGAGGTAGGAGGAGTATAGAAAAGTTATCCGCCTGCAATCCCATTCTCCATCTTCTTGGCTTCTCTGATTCGATTGCTTTCTTTCATTTTCGTTGGAGAGAATTTCTTTTTGTCATGTTTAGATGTTTTTGTTTAAATCTGTACCGTGCACTCGTCACTTATGAGTTTCAGTTTAATATTTATAAATATCACTTCAGTTTGCGAAGATTATATTGTAAAAGCATTTCTCTTACGTCCTTACCTTTTAGTTCCCTTAATTTAAATGAAAGGAACAAAAAAAATGAAATGTTTGGTTGACATTTATGTTTATCAATTGATCTTTGCATAGTCATATCTTTTCAATAATAAATGTTTTACTTCTGCTTCTCTATTTCATAAGATATTGTAACAATTGTTATTAATATTTGTAAAACCATGCCACAGGTATCTTATTGTAGTTGATGATGTATGGAAGGTGGATGCCTGGAATATTATTGAGCGTGCATTGTTGAAGAATAGCAGAGACAGCAGAATAATCACAACAACACGCATATATGATGTTGCTAGAGCGTGTTGCTCTTCTGAAAACCATGTTTATAAAATGAGGCCTCTTAGTTCTATTGACTCCAAAAGGTTGTTCTACAAAAGAATATTTGGCTCCGAAGATGAGTGCCCTTCACACCTAACTCAAGTATCTGATATGATTTTGGCAAAATGCGATGGTTTGCCTCTAGCGATCATTACAATTTCTGGTTTACTTGCCAACAAACCACAGACTGAGGATCAATGGGATCAAGTGGAGAATTCTATTGGTCGTACACTAGGAAAAAGTGCTGTTGTTGATAGCATGATACAAATCATTTCTCTTAGTTACTTTGATCTGCCTTGTTATCTAAGAGCATGTCTGTTGTATCTTGCTATATTTCCTGAAGATCATATTATTGAGAAGAAGTCTTTGGTAAGAAGATGGGTTGCAGAGGGGTTCATTCATGAAGAACTCGGGCATACTCCATATGATTTAGGAGAAAGGTGCTTTAATGAGCTAATTAACAGAAGCTTGATTCAACCATGCTATATAAATCTGCATGGCCAGGCAAAGGCCTGTCGAGTCCACGACGCAATACTTGATTTCATTATATCCAAATCAGAGGAAGATAACTTTGTTACTATATTCAGTGATGATTGTCGCATACATATTCCACATGAAAAAGTTCGTCGCCTATCCCTCCTTAACCATGACGATATTATTCCGTCAATGGTCAAGCTGAACTTGTCTCACGCCCGATCATTTCATGTGTTTACAGAATCTTATGAACTACCTTCATTGTTAGGCATGAGATTTCTGCGCATCATGCACTTACAAGGCAGCTTGGATTATGGAAGCCATGGTCTTGCAAATATAGAGAACTTATTTCAATTGAGATATTTGAATCTTAGAAAAACATATGTCACGGAGCTGCCAGCACAGATCGGAATGCTACAGTATCTTGAGACGCTGGACTTAAGAGGGACGTTTGTAAATGAATTGCCACTTACTATCACTCGACTCCAAAGATTGAGCTGTTTGTTTATTGACTGCATAGTTAAGCTACCAGATGGGATTGGAAGCATGATTTCACTAGAGCAGTTAAAAACGGTGCATGTCTTCAAGCAGTCAAGGAAATGCTTGCAAGAAATTGGCGAGCTGAAGCATTTAAGGAGCCTGCACATAGGATTGTTCTACAATGATTACTTACAATCAAACCATGCAACAGAAAGTATCTACAAGGAATACATCGATAATACAATCTCTTCTATCTGGAAATTAAGTACATATCACCTTCACTCCGTGTCCATCAATTGTCAAAGCAGGTGTGCCGATGACTTATCACTTGATTTATGGGACGCTCCATCTGGGCTCCGGAAGATTTTGATCAATGGTTTTATCTCTAAGGTTCCAAATTGGATAGGGTCTCTCGTCAGCCTCCATCGGTTAACCCTTCTTGTTAAGGAATTTGAGGTGGAAGATATAATGGCACTTGGACACCTGTCAGCTCTGGAGTATCTCCATATTCTTGCAGACGAATCCTTCCAGGGAACAAACATCACCTTCAGTGGCAAAGATGGTTTCCAGAACCTAAGGTATTTTGTGTTAGGATGTGCCACACCGGCGACATTTGCTGCTGGAGCCATGCCAAAACTAGAAACACTTGAGCTTTTGTTCAGCTTAGAAAAAACACAGCCGTTTGTGAGCAACCAGGATTTCTCTTTTGGTTTCCAACACCTCTCTAGTCTCCACACTGTCTATTGCTCAGCCCATGGTAAGAAGGGTAGGGATCTCGACGACACATTTTTAGCTGTAAAGGGTGCCATCACGAGAGCAGTTTCCTCGCATCCCAAAAAGTTCCCCAAACAAGAAATCGGTAAAACACACAGGTGGATGACGCGATGGAGGAAGTATAAACGCGACAAGTTGATAGCTAAACTTCGACGAGTGGAGTACGCACTACGCAATGGATGAATTGTAATCGCGACAAGCTACTAAGCTAAAATGGATGAGTGCAATACCATTTTAGCTAAAGGGGCAGCTAAACTCGAGTGGAGCACGCGATGGTTCAAAAATCGCCAGAAGCTACGAGCACGTGAAATTTTATGAACGCATTGACTCCGAGAAGTCCAATCCGTGGTTGACTGTGTGACTGATGTATAGACGCATGGTGGTAGCAACGTATCGGCATTCTTCTCTGTTCTTCTGGATCCAGTATCCAATTATAGTATCCAATGATGTGAACATACATTAAATCCAATATTTAATAGATTGTTTAAAAATTCTTTTATACTAAACCCGACGGGTGTCCGTAGCCCTATCGATG
The DNA here is from genome assembly GCA_005191435.1 of Raddia distichophylla. Taxonomy (NCBI): domain Eukaryota; kingdom Viridiplantae; phylum Streptophyta; class Magnoliopsida; order Poales; family Poaceae; genus Raddia; species Raddia distichophylla. The sequence goes on along the minus strand of SPJY01033365.1, from coordinate 933,696 downwards.
GAGCGCAGTATCCTGGTGTTACTGATTGGAACATATAAACATCTACTTTATTTGAACCATGCACAACTAACTCATGTCTAGAGATGCTCTTGTTAGGAGTTGTTAACGCAAACGAGCATGCCAATGGCGCACGGTAGCGTAAGGTCAAGGCACTTGTTTGGTTTTCTCATTTCCAATATTTTGGTTTTATAAATTGATAACCTAATTTATTCCTCTAATTTTTAATAACAAAAAACAAATTAACTATTTCACTTCAGCTAATTTGGTTTAAAACTAAATTTTGGTGTTTTGACGGAAGGCAGGGAACTAGTGATGTATAGTGGCTGCTCATCTGGTTGTGGCGTTGGCCGGTATCTTTGGTCCCTTGGAGGTCTAGGTTGCAACTATGGTCTATGTGTGGGGGAAAAAACAAACAGGAATAAGTCAGGAGACTTTTAAGTTTTTGGTTTACTTTATTTTTTGAGCAATAGGACAAGATAGGAACTCTCCTTTCCATTAAAAGGAAGTAAATACAAAAGGAGAGAAAAAAGGTGCAAAGCGAACCAGACATACTGATGCTATGCCTCCAATTCGGCCTTGATCCAAGCATTGCCACCAACCCACCATAAATGCTTGCTATTACACCTGTTGCCATCGTTCCTTCTGACCAACCTGCCCTCCCCCCCCCCCCACTGCACCCAACCCTCTCAGGTAGCATCGTGCAACCTCAACACCACTTCCGTTGTTGGACTAACGTCTCATTAGGTATACTTGCCTCTACGTTACAAAACCAGTCACCACCAATCTTCTCTGCGATGAACCAGCCAACCTTAATTTACTCTGGCCAAGACCTTATTGAGGCGCACCTCCAAATGCCTCAAGCACTTGGTTAGATCTGGCCTTGCTTCTGTCCTTGGTCTTCCTCTGATCATCTCCTACACCACCCTGGCTTTGGCTATTCTTCTTTTTTTGCTGCTCTAGCACCATGGCACTTGCATTGGCCCTCCTTAGCTGACACCACATCTTTCGGTCATCTCCGTTGGCTTGTGTCAGTCTTCTACGCAGCACAGGCACCCCACATGGTTCCGGGCAGCTTCAACGTTGTTCTCATTTCCTCATGAATCCGCATCAGTTGTAGTGCACCAGCAACATCAACACTATTATCCTCGTTGTCTCTAAGACAGATCCACGAGCTGCTACCAGCCAGATCCTTTGTCGTTTGGGCCAAACTTGTCATGCGTGACCTTTAAATGTGGGGCATTTTTACGGTTTGTTCCATGTTGTGGACATGCCTTACGCTTTTGCCTTCGTTCAATTTTGCCAGCCTTCCACAAGCTTACCCCCTCCTCACGGTGATAACACCTTCAAGGGCTGGCATCTTCATGCAAAGGTAGTTAAGGTGTATAATTGCGCCGAAGGCTATGTGGTGCCTCTTCCGAGGATTGTGTTGTAGGGATTGATACTCCATGTCTGTGACGTCGAAGACGATTTTTCTTTGTCACGGACATCCTCCCTTCAGCGAAGGTTGCTGGAAGTGTTATTTGTCTAAGGGACTTCACATGTCCTCCGTCGAAGCCCACTAACGGAGTATTGGATTTGGCAAGACAGTTAGGGATGAACATCTTCTTTAGGACCTCGAGGAACAGTATGTCCGCTGAACTCCCTACATCAACTAGCACCCTTGGCACATCGCATTCAGCTATTGTTGCTGTTCTGACCAGTGAGTCCTGATATGGAAAGTGTACCCACCAGGAGTGCGTCTTCCTGGGTAAATGTTATGGCTTGCTGCAGCTACATGGTTTATCTGTCTCGCAAACATTTTCCGTTGCCTCTTGGAAGTTGTAACGAGGAGTCGAGGACCATGAATCTCGGCTGTCGGCTATATATTGTGCGACAGTCGGCTGTTGCATGGTAACAATCGCCATGAATAGTGGCGGACGAAGGATACAAATGTAGGTGGGGCAAGGCTAAAATGACTTTTCTTCACCGTTGACTAAGGGCATTCCCAAACCTTCCCCTTTTCTCCCCTAACTATCATTGTAGCAGAGAGGAAATAAAATATAAGGAGGTAAATATAGGGGGGATTGAAAAGTGGATGAATAGTAATGAGATAGGGAAAGTTTAGAGGTAGCGTTGGGAATGCCCTAAATACGCTGCAAAATAGTTAAGCCATACAAACACAACAATAATAAGCATGCTAGTTAATGATCATATCCATAGGATGGTGAAATTACTAACAAAAAGACATAAAACTTAAAAATAGTTTAAGTTAAGTAATAATACCAATTATCCAAAATGATGTAGAAAACCTTTGAAGCGCACCATGGCACCAAATCACCAATAAAATCTAATCAAGAGTTAGAAAAATTCTATATTAGAGAAACATCAACTATATGAATTGTTAGCAGAAACATCAACTTTCTGCTACCTGCAAATAACCGTTTCTAAGGGAATGCAAGGAATGACTTTAAGGAAATATGAACAATAAAAATTTAGATCTATGTAGGTAGTAGTCAGTAAATAAGTATGAAATTTCATATCACAAAACACATATCATACATTTGCTTATCTCTTTCGTTGTATCATTATTTTCATGTGCACTTTATACTTACAATCACCGTGAAATGAAATTATTCAAAATCACCCATCGGCTGACATACTTAAAACTTATATTGATATCAGTTGTCATTGCTGCCATATGCTGCGTGTTTGCACAATTGCACGACATCTTACCTTGTAAAATTGGACTTCTTTATGCATTTAGATTTGTTTGGCAACCCGAATAAGCTGTATCTAGACTGGTTTTACAATAAATAATACCTCGAACTCGAAGATTCAGGAGGTCTTATTTGTGCTCTGAACAGTCAGTAGTCAATTTCAAGAATCAGAGATGGACCTGGCTTGTTGCCTTGTTCACTGTCCACCGAAGCCGAAGCAACAGGGTCAGGGCGATGGCATCCTGACCGCCTGACTGGGGCTGCGGCGAGAGGAGCCGGGGTGGCCGCATAGTGGCACAGGGCAAGGTTGGCCGGGCGGTGCAGGGGCCAGGGCGCAACCGCGCAGGGCGGCGGCGCCAGGGTCGGTGTCTCGGGGCCAGGGCGGTGCTTGGGTCGGGGGCTCGGGGCCGGGGCGGCGGCGGGGCGGAGGGAAGCGGCTGGAGTGCTGGACGCAAGTGCTAGGGCAGAGAGCTGGGCGGCTGGCTGAAAAAAAAATGGGCCGTCTCCTGTTATCTGCCCCACCTAAAACCCAAATAATTGAAAATCTGCTCTATATTCCATCCAGGCCCGAGGCCCCACCAGACCCATGGTGGGTCCGCCCCTGGCCATCAATCTCGCAATACTGCCGAGGTATGTCTCCGTTCCCTCGGCCTCGGCCAGCACCTCCGCCAGTGTCTTGCTCCTGATTTGTTCTGCTCTTGGCTATTGCTTGTCCTTGGGCGTTGGCTCTGGGGATTTCTCCTTGGGCGTTCGCATGAGTTAGTGGCTTGTGCAGGAGTGGATCGATCGTGTGCGTATGAACGCATGACCCGGGGCAGTTTGTTGCTGCTGTGCATGTAAGCGAGGCTATATAAGCCATGTGATCGTTTTGCTTTAACTGTTGAACAGTTATAAAACAGAAAAGGCGTTTGTTGCCACAAGAGCTCTCGTGTGTATGTGTGTTTACACTGAGTTCATTTCTGTTCTAATCCAAGTATGCTCGTGTTTTCATATTGCGTGAGTTTTGACCCTTGGACTAGTTCCAACATTCACGCACACAACGTGCAGACCCACACATGCAAACACACGCACACACGCTAATCAAACTCAGTCAAGACTACTACTAACAAATTCCCCCTAATCTTGACTTAGATTATTTTTTTTAACTTCTAGACGAACTTTAGAGCAGCGCTGGTTCATCATCCGCCGTAGCAAAGAGTGCTTCTTCATTCCTTGGCTTGCGACATTCCCTGGAAAAATGCCCACGACGACCGCAATTGTAGCATTTACCTTTCTCCTAGCTAATTGACTCCTGCATGCATGCTACATATAACTAGCTGTCACCCCTCAATTTTAACTTACCTTGAGGTCGACGATCCCGTGCACTAGCCCCTGGATCAGTACGCTAGCGCGGAAGACCAAGTAGCCGATACAAGCATATATCGATAGAATAAATTCCTGAATATTACATCACCGAGTTGCGCCCTTTGGCGACTTTAGTAAGGCGGAACATACACGCCTTGAATTACAAAAGAATAGTTCAGAGTACAGCGGACACCAAAATATCTACCCAAAAGAATTCCCTATCGACTACGGTCCCTCAGCGACTGGAGCGGCCCCTAAGACTCCTCGGGTCCACCATGGTTCTGTCCGTCGTCTTCGAGACACGTGTAAGGGTCATCTTCGACTCCATTGTCTAAAGAAGGTAAGTAGGCGAGGTCAGCGTCATCCAAACGCTGGCTAGTTAACACTTCCCTTAATGCCTTTAATGTAGAAGGCTTTATTTGGAGGAGAGGGTTATTTTATTTGCGTAAAGCCAAGTTTATAAGATTTTTGAAAACAACCTATCTGGCAATTAACTATCACTTGTATTATTATGAATCAATCAGAGGTTTCCATCATAATCATGCATCCCGAACCCAACTAATCAGCCATATACGACAATCCACACACAATTCGACCAACCCTCAACCATAAACCCAACCAGCTTACCCAATCACCTCAATCCATACCAGCTTATACACAATCAACACCCAAATTGACCAACCCTCGATCATCGACTCATCCAGCTTACACAATCACCATACCAGCCAAGACTTTTCAGTCTTTCTCCTGGTTGCTCCCAACCAAACTTTCTCCTGGTTGCCCCCAACCAATCCTAGTTCTGCCATCCTTCCAGGATTTGGCGAATCCTGTTGCGGACCACACATGCCATGGCGTGATCACCCCGGCCTAGTAGGGTTGCCGGCCCTCCCTAGCCGACCGTCACCCTGGGGATGTGTGGCCTTAACCACTATCCAGTGAGGGCCAATACCTGCCCCTAACGAGACTGGTCCCAGAGGGCCTCCTGGAGCGCTCACAACTGGCGATCCACGTTCCGTGCTCCGCGCGATGGCCACGCGTTGTGTTGGAAACCAATCCTGGCCAGCGATCTTTCCGCTACGCGTGTGTATCCGCGCTCCTCCTGGGTAAGCCCTGGCTAAACCCAGCACTAGGCAAATCCTGCCTTAATCATCCATCCGGATGTCCAAATCCAACTAGGGGCAACTCACCATTCATTCTCTACTTCCACGGTCATCGACCACACCACTCACTTGGACCTTCCCAACCGACCGACCCAAACAGACCAAGCCCCACATATCCATACCCACAAACACAATCAGCCCAACATGCATCTACCAGCCCTAACTGTCACATGTCAAATCATATTAAATGAGAATCACGAATGTCCGGTGAATATCGGTTCACCGTTCCGTGGCGATTAGCCAGAAGACTTATTTAGCCTAAGCCGGTCTAAGCAAGTTTTACCCATTAGGTGGGGTTAAAGTGGTTACCAGACTAATCATGGGCTAACAAGAGCAATGACAATCAAGGCAGTCATTAAGGCTAAACATTTCAAGGCAGGCATGTATAAGTATAACATGATTAACAATTAGGCAATCTAATAAGCATGCATCTTTAGTAGTTAAACAACATAGTTTAAGGAAAACTGGGTAATGAACATGATATTAGTGATGTTAATCCGCACTAAGGAAAGTCATTGTCTCTCCCTAATATGGATCACATATAAAGAGTAAGTGTTAACTCCCCTTGTTCCGGGAGGTGGTCCTCTTCGGCGTCCCCAAATCTCCCCTCGGGATCG
>SPJY01033365.1:866715-919518 GCA_005191435.1 Raddia distichophylla | reverse complement strand
CGACCTAGCACAGTGTCGACGGCCAAAACCTAGGCCGTCAACAGTACTCTGGTATTGAGCCAGTCTCAACGGCCAAACCAAACCGTCGATACTGCGTTGTCCGTTACAAGCTCAGTCTCGACGGCCAACACCGGGCTGTCGTTACTGAGCATGTAATGGACAACGCAGTCTCGACGGCTTATTGGAAGCCGTCGAGACAGTCGTCGTGGATGATAGTGTCGACGGCCACTGAGAAAGCCGTCGACACCATCTATCCCGAGGGTTTAGGTTGACAACCGTCGAGGAAAAAGCCTAGTATCGAAGGTTTTATGACAAGCCGTCGACACTGATGCTTGTCTCGAGGGCAACCCCCTTAATGGGCATCTATGGTCAAACCTCTCTGTTTCAAATTTAAAAAGTTGAAAAACTTTATTTCAAATGTTCAAACTGTTCCAAGTTGTTTCCTATTGGGAATTACACACTTGAAAAAAAATTTCAAAAATTTATAACTCCTGTTTGTGGTAACTCCTTTGTAACATGAAGCTTTCCGGAGAAGTTCTGGTGGAAGTTTCATATTTCATGTGATCAAAACAACGTCAAACATCCCATTCGAATTTCAAATATGTTCATTTGTAAGTTTAAATTTTTTATTCTCCACCATTCAATAATCGATACCTGCACCCAAATTTTTTTAAATTTTTTACTACTAAAAATTAAATACTAAAATTTAAACATTAGTTTGTACATTAATTAAAGCTATATGTTCAATATCCTCAATTCAAACAATTAAAAAATACCTAGGAAAAAATTAACAAAAAGCAACATTTCTAATGTTTATTTCAAAATCACAGCAATTTTGAAAAAAAATTGAAATCAAATTTAAATAAAAGGGAATAGACAATATTGTTTTTAACATAAACAGTATCGACGGCTAGGATAGGACCGTCGATACTGACTCTTCGTGGATGACTTTATTGACGGCCTAACAGCTAGTCATCGATAAATATAGACGCCGTCAAGCCATTAACCGCCTCCGAGGGAATTCCCACATCAAACTCGATGGCCGTATCTAGGGCCGTCGAGACTAACCCCGAACTGGCTCTGTATCGAGGGCTTATTAATGGCCATCGATACTATGGTATGTGTATCGACTGCTATAGTTTGGCCGTCGAGTAAGTTCTTGACAGTCGAATCTATTTTCGTTTCCTGCAGTGAACGCCACGGCCCGGCGCATCGGCCAGGCGCTTGCGGCGCTCACCGCCGTCGCGCCGGCTTCCGAGGACGAGGAGTACTCCTCCCAGTTTGCCGCCGACTCCTCGCCGGCGCCGCTAGCCGCTGCGGCGTTCGAGGACTGCACGGAGCTGCTTGAGGAGTTGCTCGATCTTCTCGCCGGCGCCCACACGCTCCATCGGAGTCGCTGACGCGCACGTTTGCCGCCGCCCGCGGCATGGTCAGCGACTGCCTCACCATGTACACGGCAGCGGCGGCGAAAGCCGGAACCCGGCGACATCCCCGTCAAGAACGGCTACACGAGCAGCACACGGGGGGGCGGCTTCCCCCGGTGGCTGCCAGCGAGGGACCGGCGGCTGCTGCTGGGCCCCTCGGCAGCGCTGGTGGAGAACGCCGACATGGTGGTGGCGCAGGACGGCACGGGGACGCACGCCACCATCTCGGACGCGGTGAAGGCGGAGCCGGAGTGCAGCGAGCGGCGCACGGTGATACACGTGAAGGCGGGGCGCTACGAGGAGAACGTGAAGGTGGGGAAGAGGAAGACGAACTTGGTGTTCGTCGGCGAAGGCAAGGGAGTCACCGTGGTGGCCGTAGGCCGCAGCGCCGGCGCCAAGCCGCCAACTACACCACGTTCCAGACCGCCACCTTCGGTACGCGCTGCTATGCTTATTTACTTCGTATCTTAAAAACATTCGGTTTGGCTAAAGAGCATTCGCGTGTTTTTTGAGTTTTGAGCTAAGGGCTATTTTGTCCGTTATTCTACGTTGTTTTAATTTTGATGGATTTTTTCCACAATATTTTTTTCGCTTAGTTCCATAGTGAAAATTTAGTTATTTTGTATTAAAAAAACTATGGCTTTGACTTGGGGTCGGACGTCCGACGGAATAAGTTTCCGTCGGACGCTCCCACACGGCCGGCCCAAAAAAGCCAGCAAACACCACGCGCGCCCTCAACCTAGCAAAAAAATATGCTCATCATCCCTCAGCCAACATCTGCCCATCAAAACAACCCCGAATCTTCCTCTTTGATTCGTTCTCATCACAACAAATTTTTTCACACGCTCCTGCGGGTTCAACATCCCCATATTTGTGAGAAAAAAAGAGAGGGAGAGAAACCAAAAGGGAGTGGGAGAGATAGATCGAAAAAAGAGGGAGAGAGACCAGAAGGGAGTGGGAGAGATAGATCAATAGAGAAAAGAGAGAAACAATGAACCCAACCTAATAAAACAGTGAAAATGACTGATGAAACAACAAACTAAGCCTGCTGAAACAACGGAAACAAAATGCTGAAACAACAAAAAACAACCACTGAAATAACGAAAAGCAATCGTTGAAACAAAAATAAACCATTAAAAAAATCTGCAATGAAACAATGAAAACCGACCGCTGAAACAACAAACAAATAGTTACTGAAACACTGAAAATTACCTACTGAAACAATGAGAATACTTAATGAAACAATGAACCTGACCTATTGAAACAATGAGAAATGCCTAATGAAACAATGAAAAATGACTATCGAAACAATGAACTTGGCACACTGAAGTAATGAACTTGACCTATTGAAACAATGAGAAATACCTACTGAAACAATGGAAAACGACTATCGAAACAATGAGAAAATGATTATCGAAACAATGAGAAAATGACTATCGAAACAATGCACTGAAACAATGAACTTAACCTATTGAAACAATGAGAAATGCTTACTGAAACAATGAAAAATGACTATCGAAATAATGAGAAAATAACTATCGAAACAAATGCACTGAAACAGTGAACTTGACCTATTGAAACAATGAGAAATGCCTACTGAAACAATGAAAAATGACTATCGAAACAATGAACTTGGCACACTGAAACAATGAACTCGACCTACTGAAACAATGAGAAATGCCTACCGAAACAATGAAAAATGACTATCGAAACAATGAGAAAATGACTATCGAAACAATGCACTAAAACAATAAACTTGACCTATTAAAACAATGAGAAATGCCTACTGAAACAATGGACAATGACTATCGAAACAATGAACTTGGCACTGAACAATGAACTCGACCTAGTGAAACAATAAAAATTGCCTACTGAAACAATGAGAAATGTCTAATGAAACAAATGCCAACTGAAACAATTATAAAATACCTAATGAAACAATTATCATTACGTGATGGAACAATTCTTGCAGCTTAGTGCAACAATGTCAAAATCTTGCTAGAACAACGCTGCAACAACTGTCCTTTCCTATTGAAATAATCCCCAAACCTTACTAGAACACCGAACAAAAGGGTGCTGCAACAACTACACACATCTATTGAAACAATTTCAGAAACAAAACACCAACAAAATGTAAAAAAATCTTACCAGGAACAAAAAGGGAACCTCTTCAATCCCCCTGCTACTGTACATCTTCCTCATGAGCCACCATTTGTACACTTTTCTCCATGAACCATCACTTCCAAGATAGATCTGATAGAGAGAAGAGAAGAGGTATAGAGATTGGAGAGGGATGGAGGGGGGAGAGAGAGAGGGAGAGAGAGAGATGAGGAGAAGGAGGAGCTCCATCATCAAATCCTCCACGCACAGAGAGAGAGAGAGGAGCTCCAACATGAGCTCCTCCATTTCTGCGTACAAAGAGAGTGAGAGAGAGATAGAGGGAGGGATAGAGAGAGAGAGAGAGAGAGAGAGAGAGAGAGGAACATGAGGAGGAAGAGGAGGAGGAGGCGGCGAGGGGCAGCCGGCGAGCTAGCTTCAGCGCGCAGAGAGAGAGAGAGAGAGAGAGAGAGAGAGAGAGGGGATAAGAAGTTGTATGTGTGGCTGAGAATAGTTGTGAGCGAGTGATGTAGAGAATGAGAGAGAGGGAAGAAGAAGCCCTGCTGCGTTGGGCCGTCGGGCCGTGCGGGCGTCCGACGCGGGTCGGACGTCCGTACAAAAGCATTTCCGAAAAACTAATATACATATACTTATATTAATTTTTGAAAACTTTTTAGTTTATTAATTATTGTTTTGAGATAGAAATATGATTCGTGAATTTTTTAGATTAGTTATGTTCGGATATTCTATTTAACTTATATTTTTTTGGCATATGTTTTTATTTGCTTCCTATAATTTTTAGTTGAGCATCGAGTGACATAAATCTGAAAAACAATCATCTACTATTAAGTCGGTCCCTAATACAATTGAACATCCAACACATTTGCTTGGTACTACATGCTGATGAAAGCATACATATATATAAAATAACTAAATTTTCATTATAAAACTGGTAGGAGTAGAGAAAAAACTTGCTAGCATCAGATCCAGCCTTCTCAATTCAGATTGTTGATAACAAAAGGCGATTATATATTTGTTTACACTTCTCAAGAACTGAACTACGTATTTCAGGTCTGCTTTATATTTTTTATCTAGGTGCTATCTAGGGTAGGCGAAGGGCAGCGTGACACAGTGCTGGGTCAGGGACTGCAATTCCTTCGCTGCTCTCGGTTATAGGAGGTAAAGATTAGTTCTCTTTCAGCGCCTCGCTTATTTTATTTCAGATTAGTTCTCTTTCAGCGCCTCGCTTATTCTATGGTGGATTTCTCTTCGCTTCTTCTTTTTGTTTTATGTGATTTAGCCTTTTACATATGCTGGAGCATCAGATATTGCCATAGCTTCATGAAGAACTACAATTATAAGTATTTCAAATCTGTCAAGATTTAATCCAAATTGTATCGTGGTTTTCAGCCTTACTGTGATTTGCTTATAATCTGCCGAAGATTTGGGGCTATGCAGGCTGTGATGTTTTGGTCTTCATTTTTTTTTTGAGAAATTTTGTTGAGGAACAAGTCAATTAGCTATTTTTCCAGCAGATTTTCTGTTTGATTATAGTCTGATTTTTCATAGAAGCATGGTTCCATACCATGTCTCAGCAGCATGAAATTCCATACAACAGTGGATGTTTCAATTCTGTACAACGGTGGGTTGTAGATTGGTAGAGAGGGCACCGAGGAGTACTTTTTTGATATGCTATATTTTTTATTTGATGAAAAAAAAATCTCCTTTTTTGTTCTATTGATGATCCTGTAGCTATATTGATGAAAAAATATACCACAGCACCGACCAGAGTCAACAGCTCTGTTCTGCCGGCTTAAATAGAGTAATATTATTAGATTGAAATTACTTCCACTTCAGTTTAAATGAGAAGAGGTATCATTAGATGTTATCTGTTTTTATCATGTCATGCAGGGGTGTAAGTGGTGACCTATATATATTTGTTCGTGTTAAAGAAAAACAAGGAATCCACATAGAAGGTCTTGATTTGGTCATGGCGTAGCGTTTATGTGTTTGTTAATTTGTAATCTTCTAACTTTATCTTTACGGTTGTTCGTATGTTTGTTTTAGTGCCACACATCGGAGTGATTTTATTTGTATTTTTATGAGAATGTTTGTTCACCTCATATGTCTAATTGCACGTGCAATTGCGCTGTGATTGTATTTTTATTATTTTATTTTATCTTTTGAGATTTCATATTGTTTAGACTTCCATCAGTAAATTAATATTTTTAGTTTTTGTTATCAATTTTACTTACACGATTACAATTTCTATCCTACGATATATTATCCGACGTGCTTTGCACGTGCACGCTAACTAGTACATTAAACTGATCATTGTATTTCAATGTGCTTTGCACGTGCACGCTAACTAGTACATTAAACTGATCATTGTATTTCAATGCCACCTGAGAAATTAGGATTTTTGACCTTAGAATACATGGATAGATAATTAGAGATTACATATATTTCGCTTTGATGGCTTGGCCAGGCATCTTTCTTTGGATGCTAGCACACTGTATGGAACGAGTTATCTTGTTGGTATACTGAGCGAGCTTAGGCTGTCTTCAACAGGCTCCCCTAAAGCACCCTCTACCCTAAAATAGGGGATGGATTCTTCCCCTATGTGCTCCAACAGCATTCCCTATTCCGTTCCCTAAAATAGAGTTTTTCTCTCCATCCCCTTATATATAGGGGTTCTCTCTCCTCCCCCTATACAATTCTCCATATAGGGAACGCTGTTGGAGATGGAAGAAATATAGGGTCAGATTTTTTTTAAAAGGGAACCTGTATATGAGGCTATAGGGGATCAAATTTAGGGATTCCTGTTGGAGACAGCCGATGGTACGTGATAATGGATGGCAGAGTTGAAAGCATAAATAGATACTGAATTTAGGCTATGAACCACTACAGTCAGCTTATTAGTAGTACAGATGGTGTGATAAAGAATCATGTTGGTGCTCGTTTGTATTGTTGGATGAAACTCTATGGATGTCAGTGGTTACTTCTATTGTTTGCACGAATAATTTTTGTATCCTGATATCCAGCATCTGAAGGTAGAGATACAAGCGATAGCCGGTAGAATGTTAGTCACTGCATTTTCATTTTTTGTGGAGAAATGTTTACATCAATATTTGAATGTGCATGGATTTTTTTATCTCTTGGTGCTCTATCGACTTTCTTTAAAATAAGTGACGTGCATAAATTTTATGGTAGATATATATAAATCCGGATTTTTTAGATGCACAATAATATGTACATAATTATCTAATTGTTTGTTCATCATGTGCTGCTAACAAATACATCAATATTATCAGGTTGGATCTATCAATATATTGTTTACTCTGTTATAAATGATTTCTGCTCTTTCTACCACAGTACCACGTGTCTTGCATTGTCATTTGGCACTTTAAAGTTATAAGGCGACGTTCTTAGTTTTTTTTGGACATCCGCAGATTCGTAGTGACAAGGCCAAGGGATATATAAGTGGCATGCGAAGAAAACAACCCATTCCTTTTTCTCATAAGTTTCATAATGCTAATCCTCTGGTTCTCTGCCTACTAGAGCGTTTACTTGCATTTGACCCTAAAGATCGACCTACTGCAGAAGAGGTATGTGTATTTTTTTTGCTTATGTTCAACTGATTTGAAAAGTGATGAGTACATTAGTATATATTTATCTACTTCTTTCAGGCTTTAGGTGATCCATATTTTAGTGGGCTTGCTAAGTTGAAACAAGAGCGTGGTACGTGGCCAATTTCAAAGTTTGAATTTGAATTTGAGAGATCGCTTCAGACGGCAGTTTATACACCTTGAGAACTTCAGCCGAAGGCAAAGAAATACCCCACCGTGGAGACAACATGCATCTCTGTCAACGTGTGTTTATCAATAGATGGTAGAATTTATAACTGAAAAGGATATGCTTTAGTTCTAATCCAGCATGCTTCTGTATCTATTTTCATGTGACAGAGAAAGAGTCTACTCATCAAAATATAGCAATGATCAAGAATGCAACAATGAAAAGAGGAGAATGACTTGTCTGCAAAATTAAGTTCTGATTCGCTGATTAAATTTGAACCATGGTTATGGGGCTTGGGTCTTTGGGTCATGCTTATGAGGATAGGTGTCGCAACCCCGGCTTCACCGGGATCCACTCACAATCCATTGCTAGTCCCAGAGATCAATGCTAGTAACTTGTGAGCGACAGTTTGTTGAACATCATCACACAGTCACAAATAACTAAGAGAAATTATATATTATGCAAAAATAATTGTTACACAACTACTTATTACAATTGTTTAATTAAAGATGACATGATATTGTCAATAATATATCAGAGTGCGGAAATTCAAACATGCAGCGAAAAAAGTATGATGATGCTCCAATCGACCCTTGAGCGCTAGCTAATCCTCATCGAAGTCCGAGACAAGATCCTCCTGATCTTGAAGATAGACCGGACCTAATCCTTCTCCTGAATACAAATTTATCCGTGGTTTGTATAGTGAGTACACGGCTACCCAGCAAGAGTCCTTATAAATGATGTAAGGATAATAACAAGAACAGGATGGTTAATTTGCATAAACACCTATTTTAGTCAATATTAATTTAAATGTCGTGAAAACATTTGTTGAACAATTAATAAAGTTGACCGGCAAGGGTTATGACAGAGGTTGACCGGAGTTAGGGTTTCAACTGAGAGAGGAAGTTTTCAAAGGAGACTCGACCAGGGTTTTGGCTCGACCGAGAGGATTTAGGTTTGGTCGGCCAAGTTTACAAGGAATGTCGATCAGGGTTTTAGGTACTTGGTCGGTTTTAGGTACTTGGTCGACTCGACGAAGAGAGAGAGAGAGAGAGAGAGAGAGAGAGAGAGAGAGAGAGAGACAAAGGTTGGCTCTATCAGGAGATCAGGGTTTCGGTCAAGCTTGGTTTCAATTGAGAGAGAAAGTCAGGGTTCCGACCGAGGAACGAATAAAAGCGAGGAGTGAGCTTTTGCTTATAAATTTGTAATTTTATAAATTGAAATGAAAATAATTAGTAAGATAAATTCTTATATGTAAATAGTTGTTTGAAAATTTAGGGCTTTTCATATAAGAATCATAATAAATAAATTTTAAATTGATTTTCTCTTTTTGATAAAACTTGGGACATTCTAATATTTATTAGGATGTCACAATAGGGATGTGCGACGATTTTTATTTCTCCCGTCGCAATGCACGGGTATTTTTGCTAGTTTTATTTGTAAAAGCATATAAGATTTAGAATTTCCTCCCATGAACCAAAGGAAATACACGAGCTTCATTAGGTCCAAAATGGGCTTTTATAATAGGGTTGTTACCGTTAGAAAAATGAGCACTTTCATATTTATTTTAATTAGCAAATAATTCACGAACACTAATAGATTAAACATGGACATCATACAATACAAGATGAATATATTGTAGACATAGATAAAACAAAAGTAATCATATGTCTCTCTAATATACTCGTAAGCCGAAACGACGAGGGACTATCAGTTAGGATAGTGAACAATGCATAACGGTTCACCTCGGTCTCGCAATTGAGAAAGGATGGAGATGACCCGCTGTTGCAGTGTAGATGGTGCAATCCGCAACAACAACGCATATGAAGCAGCCATAGCAGACCACCATGGATGTAGAGGAAGGTAAACGCGAGCAATCGCATGGGGTGCTTCCCAAAAACCTTATTTGCTGCCTCTCCGTGCAGATCTCAACGATGACAGGTTTCAAAGACCTACTCTACCGATCACCAGTGCACGCCGGCGCAGTGGGACGGGACAGCTTATCAATGGCAGCACAGAAGAAGAGAGAGGCAACTCAAAGAGAGGCACAACTCTTACTTTGGGACTATAGGCCCAGTTCTTTTCAGCTTAACGGCTTAACAGCTTAAAGACTTATCTACGTTTTAAAAATACATATGTTTTGAGTTTTTTGAATCCGTTTTTTCACTGTTTTGAAGGTGAGTCCTAACGCTTTAAAAAACAAGTCAAACGAAATAGATCCGAATCTCGAGACTATCTCGAGAAGCGCTTGAAATTTAGTCATTTCAGTCGTTCAACTGTTCAGCCGTTCAGATCAGCTCAAAAGAACAGGGCCTAAGTGTTTTCTCATCTGATGTGTGGCTCCCTCGGATGGTGACCTGTTAATTACTACATAGACATGGGTTGAGATGAGGTCTCTCCTCCATGACTAACAAGATAAAACTAAATATTTATCTTTATAAAATGGATCTGCTCATGGATGTTTAAGATTTATCAGAATTAATTCTTAAATATATAGGCCAAGGCCTTATATTATAACAGTTATCTCCGTTGCTAGGATGCATGAACTAATATTGGCCTTTGCATTCATTGTATCCACTGTTCATATATTTATATCATCTTCCAAACCAAATCATAGACTAAAAGAGGTTTAATTGATCTCTTATTTAAGATGTAAAATCAGTGGAGAACTCATTTCTCATACAAGGCTATTTTGTATGGTTATCTAGAGTGTTGTCTCAGCCCCTCACACTCTTTGGGCATTTTTTTTTACCTACTCATCTGTGTCGGTTTTGGGAAGAACGTTCGACTTTTTTAGGAGTATGGCATGGATTGCATGTTTTGGCAACTTGTCGCATGCATGAGCCTTGTGAAGAAGATATATATAATCCAAGGGGATTACTTCTAAAGAACGGTGCATGCGTTTCAAAGGCAATCAATAAGGATCGATATTTTTTTTTTTCAGCGTGTACTGGTTTCTGCACAATTGATATACTAGTATAATTTATCAGATCACAATGATAGCAACATTGCTGGACATCGGAAGCTGGTAGCTCCATATGTCAATTCCGCATGCCATGTCTTAATTTCAAATTAATCTGTTCTCATTCTACTGTGCTGTTACCTTGATTCCCTAGTCTGTTCTGGTGCTGCGTACTTATCACCTTAATTGTTGCCATGATTTCTTACGTATATTATCTTTTTACCATTTCGATCTCACTGACGGAAGGGACGGGAAAACGTATATTCTGGCTATGCTCTTCAATTTACAGTACTGAATTACAGTACTGAATTACGAGATTACGATGCTGTATTTATTTTGTTTTTGTTTATTATGTATTTATTTTTGTTATAGCGAAACTACGAAATCGTGTCGGCGCTAAAAGTTTCAATAAATTTGTACCGTTTTTCCACCTTTTCAGTTACTGGAAGAAATGTATTATTATGGTGGAACTTTTGAGCCTGCACAAAAGTTAAAATTGCAGGCGCCTGCCAAATAGTCTATCCCTTTTTTTTATATACTCATCTGTGTCGGTTTTGGGAAGGACGTTCGACTTTTTTAGGAGTATAGCATGGACCTGTGCATCGAGCCAGGCTCGGGCCTCATTTCCAGAGCTCGGCGGTCGGGCCGGGCCGAGCTCAGGCCCGGTTTTCGAGCATGACGCCTTGGGCCGGGCCTGGCTCAGACCTGGTCCCTCGGGACAGGGCTTTTCCAAGCCCGGCCCGGCGTTTGATCAGGTCTAGCATGGATTGCATGCTTTGGCAGCTTGTCGCATGAGCCTTGTGGAGAAGATATATATAATCCAAGGGGCTTACTTCTAAAGAACGGTGCATGCGTTTCAAAGGCAGTCAATAAGGATCGATATATTTTTTTTCAGCGTGTACAGGTTTCTGCACAATTGATATACTAGTAGTATAATTTATCAGATCACAATGATAGCAACATGCTGGACATAGGAAGCTGGTAGCTCCATATGTCAATTCCGCATGCCATGTTTTAATTTCAAATTAATCTGTTCTCATTCGACTGTGCTGTTACCTTGATTCCCTAGTCTGTTCTGGTGCTGCGTACTTAACTGTTATCACCTTAATTGTTGCCATGATTTCTTACGTATATTATCTTTTTACCATTTCTCACTGACGGAAGGGACGGGAAAACGTATATTCTGGCTATGCTCTTCAATTTACAGTACTGAATTACTTTTGGCAATCAACTAAGATAAACAACACTCGAGATTACGATGCTGTCTCTTTCAGCTGATGACGCCCACCGTCAGTACGTACGTAGAAGCCAGGCTCCAATTGTTTCCCAATTTTTCTTCTTAATAATTAATGAGCAATACAGCGTAGCGTGTACCGCATGCGAAATTTTAAAATCTCCACGTCACTAGCAGGCAAACAAATGCCGAATTTTATAGGAAACACGACCTGAGTAGATACGGAAAAATTATAATGAAGAACGGGCGTATATATATAAGTAGAGTTCATCTGCTCCCAAACGAGAACATTGGTTGCAGCAGGAAGGGTGCAGCTAGCGAAGGAGAGCAGGAGGTCATCTCGTCGATGGCCGTCGGCGGTGTGGACCTCCCCGTGGTGGACCTCGCCTCCTCCGACCAGCGCGCCGGCACCGCCACCATCCGGCAGGTATACAGCTGGGTTTCCGGCGAGCCATCTGCCATGTGTTCTTGTCGCTGACGACGGCCGTGTATGCATGCCTGCCAATGCCAACATGACTGCCATGCATGCTCGTGTTGCTGTTGCTTGGTTTGGCAGGCGCTCATGGAGTACGGCTTCTTCTACGTGGCGAACCACGGCATCGATGGCGCCCTGATGGGGAGGGTCTATGCGGAGAGCAAGAGCTTCTTCCAACTGCCCATGGAGGAGAAGATGGCGCTGCGGAAGAACAGCAGCCACAGGGGCTACACCGCTCCCTTCTCCGAGAGGGTCGATGTCCACTCTGGGTACCCAGGTGAGAAGCATCACTAGCAGGTTCTCTAAAATAGTATTACAAACAGTATTTGATCTTTATAATGATTTCAACGGAGTCTCTTAGTCTCTAAATTTAGATAGTCTCTATATTTAAATACTCTCTATACTATATCATCTTAAGGATTAAGGATAGATACTCCGTTGGACAGAATAAAAATATAGGTAACAAATAGTGATTTCAAAAAGATATAAAGAACGAAATATTAAGATCCTACCGACAATGCTCTAACTTACACCTTCTGATTTCCAAGCCGATATCACTGCCATTCTTTTTTTAACTCCGGGGAAGTCATTGCAGACGAATCAATGCGTGGGCTCGACATATTTGGTAAATGTGATGACGTTAAAGCCATCGATTAGGGCGTGTTTGGTTGTATGTACCATAGGTTAAAACTATATGGGATAACATAAGTTCAATGAGATAGTTCAGTACGGTATGATTAAAGCGAGATGTTTGGTTGCTTGAATGAGATCATACAAGATTTTGTTTGGTTTTTATGCTTGTATGTAACGATGTAAAATGGTTCCAGTATTTACTCACTCCGTCCCCAAAGGAATGTCATTCTAGCATTCAAAATTTATCACACAAAAGAATGTCATCCTGTGTTATGGGTCCCACTTCTTTTATTACTCTACTTCCACACAAGCACCCACCACTCTCAATGGACAATTGTTAGTCTTGCATGTGCATTAATTATGTTTCTTTTCCCAAAAAACTAGAGGCACACACGTCATTTGGTCTGTATATTAGTCTCTCCGTTTGAATGCTAGAACAACATTCTTTTGGGGACGGAGGGAGTAAGTATTATCATCAAATAACACTTGCCTTGAGAAAATTCATCCTTACTCATGATTTTAATTTTAAGTTTAAATTTTAAATTTAACATTCAAAGTGGATTTAATATTCAAATTAGATATTTAATTCAAACTACATTTAACATTTGAATTTGTAATTGAATTCATATCAAAATCAAATTTTGAATTAAAAAATTTCAAACGAAATTTAAATTCAATTCAAATTTTAGATTCAGAACTCAAGTCAAATTTTCAATTTAGGATTCAAGCAAGTTTGAAATACAGATTTAAATTAAAAATCAACCCAAATTCATAAAAGTGGATGAAATTTTCATTTCCAAACTCAAATTGGATTTTAAATTCAAGATTCATGGTGCATTGAATATTCAAATCATTTTTAAAAAATTCAAACATATTTTCAAATTGAAAATTAAAAAGATTTAAAATCGAATCGGATTTCAAATCCAATCCGAATTCAAAATTTAAATCGATTTGAAATTTGGTATACTGTAAAATAAAAAATATGAAGTAAGAAGAAGTAAGAGCTTGCGGGCGAGAAAATTATATGCCGTTGTTCAATCAAATCAAGCGAATGGAGCCATACAACATATTGAGAGGATATTCTAATTTTTCGTATCCAACCGTTCATAATGATTTGGAACAATTATCACAACCAAACACATGGAGGAAAACATATTTTGTACCATCCTATACAGAAATCATCTTATACAGCAATCATCTCGTTTAGATAACAAAACACACCCTAAGAGGTATTTAATTTCTATCGTAGTGTTACGCTGTGTTCTAGGTAGTGTTACTGATGGGCGCGGACGCGGGATCCCGATCTTCTGGTGAGAGACAAAAAGGATAACTCGGTAGGTGTCACGGAGACCTAAACGATCCGACTTCCAATCCTGCAAAGGAACTGAAAATCCCAGCGCCCTCTAAACCACCACGACGATTGTTATCGACCGAACCAGAGGCACGATCGAGACCTGTCCACGAAGGACGATTCCTGCATGCAACCGAAGAACGAGCAAGAACACAAGATAAGCAATCACAATTGCGAATATAGATTAAGTACAATGGGGTTCAGAAACTTGGTCCTGTTGGTCTAGCCGACACAAGAAGAACAAGGCGAAATCTCACACGACAGTGACGAAATCAACTAAACAAAACCCAACTAAGACGTAGCACGTCGGGGAACTTATAAAGGGCGGCGGCCAGAGGGGGGCGACCAAGCAGGTGCCCACACGTGCTCAACCCTAACTCTAAGGGTACACGGGCTTTGGGCCAAAAAATACGGCGACGCAGCGCTGGAAAGTTTCTGTCCGTCAGCTTGCTTTCGCGATTCCCGTTGACTCGGATTGAATTTGAATGTGTGGTTAGATCCGTTGGAAAGCTTATCTCGTAAACTTTCCGTAGAGTCCTTATTTGCCTCATTTGAACGTCGTATGTGATCGAAGCGTCCATTTGAAGGTGTACTGGTCCTGGGAGTCCGAACCGGACTCGTCCTCTCGACTTGGGCAACCGCGTCAATGATGTTCTTATCAGTTACGCTGTGTTCTAAATAGTAATGGCTTGCACCCTAACTGGTAACACGTCGGTGTACTCCGGTACATACAGTAGTAGCTAACATAATTTGTCGATCTTTAGCTCGATTCCACACTAATTAACGAATGCTCGTCGTGCTAAATTTAGACATAAAATTACGGTTAGTATGTTAAGAAATTTTCCAGCAGGGTTTTGCTGCCAACAGAACAGTGTTTAGTGACGCTAATTAAATACAAATCTGCGGATATCCCGACCTTACTGACGCATAAGCAATATCCCTGTTTGATTGGCTAGATTGACCAAATTTCTCTATCGAAAGACTGTCATGAATCCCCCAATAATCTTGGAGGGTCTCGTTGTTTGGTAAAACAAGAAATAATTTAATAGAAATGTTATGGTACCCAAAAGTAAATACGGCTGGCATTCATACATCTCGATATAATTGTCTAAATTATATTACCGTCTTATTATAGTTATCATTATGTACTGTTTTTAAGCAAACAGGGCAGGAGAACCGCTAATTTTATTAAGAACAAAGAGAGAGCTGTGTAGAATTATTTACCAGGGCTGAAGCCCCGAAGGCTACAATACAAAAGGGCCCTCTCCTAGCAGGAGAGGTCGTCTTGGATGTCACTGACTTGCAAGGGCGGCGAAAGGGCGACGCCTTGGAATAAACATCAGCTACGCTCCTTCCAAAGGTTCCAGGCAGTGTAGATAATGAATCCGTTGCATAAAATTAAGGGAAGTGTAAGAAAACGTGGATGGCGAATTCTAGCGAGCTGCTGCAGAGGTTGTAGGTTGGGTTGTGGGGCCATCCCTTCCTCCCAAGGACATCAACTGTATTTTGCCTACTCAGGGTTATGGTCCAGGCGAATAATTTGCACTTTATGTCGTGCTAGCCTTCTAGACTAGCTTTGTGTTGAACATGAGAAACTCCTCGCAAATGGCATGTTGTAGGCTAATTTGAAGGAGAAGACGCGCCTGAGACCGTACGACTCTAGATGATGTCATCTGGAAAATCAGGGTGAAGGTGAAAAGTTTGGATTTTGGCCCAGAGGGTGAGGTATTCCCGAATCTGCTGCATGGTGAAGTCCTTGACGTAGTCAAGAAGGATGATCACACAGTAATGATGAAGTCCTCAACGTAGTCGAGATGGATGATGATGCGGTAAGTGGTGCTGCGCCTCCGATGGTCCTATGGTGGCTAAGTGCTTGACTCGAAGGAGGAGACCCTTGAGATGGTCAGTCATGCCACTATTGAGGTGTGGGAGTCTTCCGGTCCCGACGCAGTGTCGATGTACTAGAGAGCACACTTGCAACCAATGATTTGGACCACCACCACCCCTGTGTGGGCATGCATTGGGAGGCCTTCAAGGCAAAGCTGAACACGAAAGAAGACTATGGGTCAGGCTCAATGGTGAATAGCGCACGCACGATGTAGGCGTCTTCGTCTAGTCTGGTGTCGAGATAACCTAGGATGGTTATGGGCGGATGCTGCAACAGCGCCAATGCGACTCGACTAAGGATGGCTGATGGTGAGGTGGGGACAGAGGCTGGCCGGTGGAGCGAAGGAGGATGGAAGTGCTGGGACAACAAGAGCTCACACGGTGGCCTTGCACTCTAGGCATGGGAGGCAACAGACGGTGTCATGAGGTCGTGAGGCGGCAATGGTGGCATCTGCCCTGAGACGAAGGTGGGGGCTTTGAAGGCTGTGGCGGACGGGAGGAAGGAAGACTCCACGGTCGCATCCTCACTACCAATGCCACCGTTGCACCACCTGCCATTTAGAGGAAGAAGCACGGCTCCATGCACTGGCAATAGCTGGGTTGATTCGACTAAGCGGCGACGATGTGAATGCCTCGAACGGGTGGGAGAGAGGTGCGAGTAATGGCGGAGCTGCTTTGGGGGAGGGAGGGTGGCTGGGAGAAGGGGCTAGTGCCTGGCGAAGGCTACGGTGGCCAAAAAGGTGGCCTTTATGGCGATAGGCGGCAGCGGATGCCAGAGGGGATGACATATCTTGGGAGCGGAGCAACGACGCACTGGAAGGGGGTGCCACTAGTTGTCGGCCGGGCCGCCCACATGGCGCGCCCGCCAAGCACCCCCCAGGCCGTTGGCCTGCCGCATATGCAGGCCCAACGTACAACAGCGGGCTTTAGGTCTGTTGGGCCACATCTTCCCCCAAAAAGCTAGCTCAATGAGGGGGTGCACCCTCACCCTTGTAAACCATGCTGAGGCCCTCCACACTTCCAATGTGGGACTATTCCAACAATCTCCCCCTCACACATTGGACCGAGAATGTCTGAAATCAGACGGGACACCTAGGCTATGATACCAATTGTCGGCCGGGCCGCCCACATGGCATGCCCGCTGAGCACCCCCAGGCCGTTGGCCTGCCGCACATGCAAGCCCAACGTACAACAGCGGGCTTTAGGTCTCTTTGGCCACATTTTTCCCCAAAAAGCTAGCTCAATGAGTGTAACACCCCGGTCTTAAACAAGACCCAGGACGCTACTAAGTTTAACATTCACTAGAAATTTTGGCAGCATAACATCTAGAAGTTGGACATCCAAGCACAGGAATTACAAGATATACACATTATATCACATTATAAATAGAACAAATGCCACCACTTGGCATTCAAAGGCTCCAAGATACTAGATGAAACATGGACTCTCAACCTGGACTCTTCGCATCCACAAACCAGATACAGGAGCCAAGCTAAAATATAACATATACAACTAGATCGATAGGAAGGTTCATGTTACCATTAGTTGATTAGGTTATCAGACCACTAACATTTAATCATAACTTCGGAGGTGTGAGTAGAGAAGTGAACTATTCCCATTCCCATGCATTATGCTCCGGCAATCACCTAAAACATAAAGACACAAGCGTGAGTTGAAACTCAGCAAGCACATAATAACAAAGACAGAACATAAAACATATAACCTCATTAGCCATCCCTCTCATTAACCAATCATCCATTCATCTCACTATCCAGATGCTCAACAATGCAATGCAGTGCGATGCAATGCAATGCCATGACTCCATTTAGCGCGCTATCAGAGTGTACACCCGTCGGTGTAACGCTCTAACTCCATCCCGTGGAGGTGCTCACCGAAGTGAGTCTTCCCCGCCATCCCGTGGCGGGTGCCTACCTCTGTAGGTCTCATCAAGAGCACGCCGGATTAGTCATATAGCTTTTCCATCGATCGGGCCCGTGGCTCACCGATCTAACTAGCTATATGACTTTCTCACCGCCCTGGCTCGTATGCATGCTTCCATGATATGCATGAATCATAAACAGATAATTGTCTTTACCATCATCAATCCGTCATAATCATTCACCAACGCATCAGCATCACGTCAAGGGTATTAGAGCAACATATAAAGAATGCACGATGCCATAAACCGACATTCACACCATTAGTCACACATATTACCATAAGCAATGCATCATGTACTTGCCTCTTTTACCAAAACGTAGCAGAAGGACACAACGACGAGGCCGACCCCAAAGCAGGTCCTACATATAAAGGCATGTTATTCATACATGCAAGTAACATAATCAAGCCTAAGGCAAACATAATACTCTAATCGTTTCCTAGCTAGCCCATTAGCTCTCTGGGTCTAGAAGGCCCAATAAAACAATCTTACCCCGCTTTTAAGTAAACTATTCATTAACCAAGCCCATCTAATAATCCATTAACAGAGTAGAAATCTCGTCGTCGCGACTTGCTCTACACAGCAGCACGAAAACAACCTTTTCTCCTAAACCGTTCATCTGATTCATACGTTCTTAGACTCGTTAGAAAGCTAAGAACATTGTCCAAATTCTTGGTTCTACGACCAAGCTCTAAATCCCGATGGATAAGACTCAAAAACAACAAGAAGCTCGCTGCATTAGCTCACCCAAGAATACATGTAACAAACTACTCGAACCATGGCTAGCCCTCATAGATCGGGGCCTAATCGACCCAAAAACAATAGAAATTGCAGTAGTAGGGTTAGGAAATCGTTACCCCTCAACATTGCATTGGCACGAAGAAAACCCTAGCCCCTCCTTGCTAGCCCGGTCGCCCCTCCCTTCTTCCACTTCTTCCACACAGCCGACCTCTCCCCTCTCCTCCCTCCTCTCCTCAACCTGCCCCCCATCCCTTGCCTCCCTTCGGCCAGGACAGGGAGCACAGAGGGAGACGGAGACGCAGGGGAGGAGAGGGAGACAACGGCGCGGTAGCTTGTGGCGGCCGACGGCTAGCGGCGTCCCGATGACGACCGGCGACGAGCACCTAAGTGGCGGCGAGCAGCAGCAGAGGGGCGAGCTTGGAGAAGGGAACGGGAGGAAGGGGCACGAGAGGCAATTGGGGAGCCGATCCCCTTGCCCCTGCCGTGCTCCCCCTATAGGGAGGTGAGGTGGGCTGGGCTGGCCGGCCCAACTCAGCGCACTTCTTTTTTTTTCTTTAGTATTACAATGAGGGGGTGCACCCTCACCGTTGTAAACCATGCTAAGGCCCTCCCCACTTCTAATGTGGGACTATTCCAACAATCTCCCCCTCACACATTGGACCGAGATTGTCTGAAACCAGATGGGACACCTAGGCTCTGATATCAATTGTCGGCCGGGCCGCTCACATGGCGCGCCAGCCGAGCACCCCCAGGCCGTGGGCCTGCCGCATATGCAGGCCCAACATACAACAGCGGGCTTTAAGTCTCTTGGGCCAGCACGGTCTACAAGGGTGAGGGTGCACCCTCTCATTGAGCTAGCTTTGTCGAGGCCCTCCCCACTTCCAATGTGGGACCATTCCAACAATCTCCCCCTCACACATTGGACCGAGAATATCTGAAACCAGACGGGGCACTAGGCTCTGATACCAATTGTCGGCCGGGCCTCCCACATGGCACGCCCGCCGAGCAACCCCAGGCCGTTGGCCTGCCGCATATGCAGGTCCAACATACAGCAGCGGGCTTTAGATCTCTTGGGCCACATCTTCTCCAAAAAGCTAGTTCAATGAGGGGGTGTACTCTCACCCTTGTGAACCATGCTGAGGCCCTTCCCACTTCCATTGTGGGATTATTCCAACACTGGAAACGCTCCCGAGGTGGGGGCAGAGCGAAGGCACGACGAGGAGGGAGGGATGGCGGCTCGCCCTAGCCTGACCCATCCATCATTGTATACTGTAAAAGAGCTCTAATTTAAAGCAGTGATACAAGATTTGGTTATCAGGTTACCATGTATTATATTAATCTTTTTTTAAGCCTACCATGATGTTTATACAGAAGTATCTTTATCGTTGTTATGCACTTAAGCCTTTTGTTAAAAGCATTGAAGAGGCCACTCCTCAGATCCTCCTTATTTGTTTATGAGTTGAAACATAATTTTGCTATTTTGGAGACTTTTATCTTTATCATTTCTGCTGTTTTTAATGGTATATTTGAGAACTCTTTCACTGTTAGTGATTACATGCGTAGGGGGCCTCAAAGAGAGTTTCTACATCGGACCTATGGAAGACCAAGATTTGCAGAAAGATGTGAACCAGTGGCCTTCCGAAGGTCATCGGTCAGCTTCATCATCTATGCTCTATCTGATGGATATCATTCACTCCAAAGTCCTTTAGGTGATTACTAATTCGCCTTCTCAAATTATAATTTTTTTTCCAATATTTTATGGCTTAGAACGCTTTCCGGCTTGGAAGGATACAATGATGTTGTATCGTGAAAGTGCACTGTAAGTTTAATTTTTTTTGGCAATATCTGAACAAATGCCAGTATTGTTTTTGAACTGGCCAAATCTTAATACTATCGCTTGTTCTTCCGTACCAGGGCCACGGGCAAAAGGATATTGTCTCTAGTTGCATTAAGTTTAGACCTAAATGCTGAATTCTTTCAAGACAATTTGTCGCCATTTCTTCGATTATTACATTACTCAGGTACTTTTCTAGATATCCAATTCATATGCAATAAATTCACCCTTGAGGTTGCCATTTGCGATCTTTTTTACTCTTCTTTGTTTAATCTTCTCTTTCTGCACTCACTTGTGTGTGTGTCGTTCTCCCATAAATATGTTACAGATTTTCTCAATAATAGAAATACTGGTTTCTCTTTAATGCTGAATATAATTTCTGCTTTATTTATAATTGAATGGATGCAGCACATGCCATTCTAAATACTTTAAGGGTTAAAATTTTCTATTTCATTGCATAGTCATTTAAAATCTTACATGACATCGCTTAGTCGCTGCTTTCTTTTATGTTATCGCAATTGCTAATTTATTGTCCTATTTACCACCAATGAAAATTTTTCTTTTTTGTTTGAGACATGTAAATATATCAAAAAATATCACAGTATTAGCATATATGCGATACTTTTGATCTATATTTTTTGGTATTTTTATTAGAAAATTTTATGTTAATTTACATATAAAACCTTTTAAACATACTTAGATTGTTGCATACTTAATAATTCTTTATTTTTTTTGAAAATTTTGGAATGTTTACATTGATTAAACAAAAAAGAGAAGTTTTCACCGATGGCACATAGGATAATAAATGGCGAGCGCTAGTGTCCGGACGTCCGTCCAAGCGTGAGTCGATCGGACACGCCTAGGCCGTCGGATCGTCGGCAGCGTGTGCATCCAAGCGCAGCTCCGCCCTCCGCATGCACAAGACGCATGAAGGCGGCGTTGGATAGATGTACAGTTGATAATTTTTCAATTAAACTTCTGATTTTTGTATAAAATTCAAATAGTGTTCAAATTGCATGGAATAAATTTCATAATTCTTCTAAAATCGAGGGCAACCCATTTTAAATACTTTTTAATTTTTTTGAATTTGTATACTTTTTCATTTTTTTTTTGATGTGAAACTAGGAGAACCCACTTATGAAACTTGACACGTACACTAGTGAACCTTGGCCATGTGCTTGGCCCACGTATTGACGAAGGCGAGCGCCAGATGAAACCTGATGAAACTTGGATGAAACTTGGATGAAACCTGATGAAACTTGGATGAAACCTGTTGAAACTTGATGAAACTTGGATTAAACCTGATGAAACTTGACAGTTCGGCAAGTTTAACGAGTATAAAATCCAAGTTTCAGTAGGCGAAACCCAAGTTTCACTAGGTAAGATTGAAGTTTTAATAACCTGCTAATGAAACTTAAGAATTTATTGATAAAACTTGATTATCTACTAATGAAACTTGAGGAAACCCGATTAAAATTTATATGGCAACATACGTCTTGTTTTCTTCGTAAAAATACGAGAAACGCGTTGGTGCCAACGGTTGGTAGATTAGAGCACCTAGTCAAAAATTATGGTCACCTAAAAAACAAATACAAAATGGAATCTTAGCTGACATCAGCTTGCATCATTGCATGCAATTAAAATGGCAGCACGCGTCATGCAGAGCGAAATGCAGCACGCGAGGTGTCAGAGCGCATGCGTCCGGTCGGCCGGATGTCCCTATGTAAGTGTTTTCGATAATAAATTAACAATTGCAATGGTATAGAAGAGAGAAATAACTGAGCGATGGAACGTTAGATGTTAGATAGCTTTGCAATGGCACTAGAATATTATCACTTCTAAAGGAAATAGACAATGGAGACCTTGACACGGTGCTACAAAATGTTGCTTGTATAGGAGCTTTTGGGAGCACGGAACAATTACTGATCATGCTTCCGTATACCATATTACGTAGAATCTCCTAAGGAACCTTGTTTATAGGCATGTAGGTTCATTGGTCAATTCTGTTTTTCTGACATATTTCTGGTAACAAGAAGAAGAAGCTTAAATAAAAAAAATTTCTAGAACCTTGACTTTGTTTACTAATTAAAATGGGGACAGTTGAGCTATCCTTGGAAATTTATATTTGATCAATTTAACGCAGGTGGAATAAATGAGCCTGACGATGGAAATTATGGTGCCGCAGCTCATTCAGATTATGGAATGATAACCCTTCTAGCAACAGATGGCACCCCTGGCCTGCAGGTGTAAAGAATTCGTCGACTTCAGTTCCATTTTATTTTTATCTAATCATTCATGAAAAACTATATATATATACACCTCATATATATATATTCTCACTTTCAACAAAGAAAAACAACCCAATTTTAGAAATGTAAAATATTATGTCGTATAGCTGGCTCATGGGTCCGTGCACTATCATGTGTGTACAGATTTGCAGGGAGAAGGATAGGTACCCCAACTCTGGGAAGATGTTCATCACATTGATGCAGGGGCGGACCCACAGTGGTGGCAGTGTGGGCCGCGGCCCCACATCAATTTCTAGCTCCCTTATACCTAATATGAGTATATTGCGAAATTCATATCTGGCCCAGTTAGGTGGGGCAAATCCCAGCCAAGCCCAACCGGCCGACGGCCCAAATCCAAGGCAGCAGCCCAGCAAGCAAATGTGCTCACCGACCCCTCACCTCACTGGCTCACTCCCTCAGCCCAGCGGCCCAGCCGGTCACTCTGCTCATCTGCTGCTCACCCTCACCACCACGCACGGCTCCTGAGTCCTGCCTCCACCCTAGGCGCGCCGCCGCCCCGCCGCCGCCCGCCGGCCCCGGCGCCCCGAGCCCCCGAGCACCGCCGGCCAGCCGCCGCCTCTCCTTCCTCCACGGCGCCAACGGGCAAGGGCCGGCCGCCCGGCCGCCGCCTCCGGCCTCTCCTTCCTCCACGGCTCCACCCTGCCCGGCTGTTCGCCGCCGCCCGCCGGTGGCCGGCCCTGGCCCCGCCCGCCTCGGCGCCGCCCCGGCCCCGTGCACCGCCGGCGTCGCCTCTCCTCCACGGCTGACGGCTCCACGGCTCAGTAGGGTAATTTTTGTAATTTGTGAAATGCGAATTCTAAAATGCTATAGACCTATAGTTGCTAATGTGATACACTGATATGTGAATTTGATAGTTTGATTTGTGAATGCAAATATGAAATTATGCAAGATTTGTGATTTGTGAATGCTATAGTATAATTTGCGTTTTTTTAGTTAAAGATAATTTGTGATGTGTTATTGTTTCTTTATGTAGCGACCGGTAAGAAACTTGTATTGATGTTTCTCTAATATACAATTTTCCTAACTGTAGATTGGATTTTTATTGGTGATTTGGTGCGGCTAAAAGGCTTTCTAGTATCTACATCAAGTCATCAATCATCATTTTGTAAAATACATGGTATTATACTATTATCACTTAACTTGTTTACGTTACTATTTTTTATTTTTGTTATCAATTTGTTATCATTGTGGATTTGTGGTCCTATAGTTTAACTAGTTTGTGTTATTATTTGATCAATGGTTATTGGTAGCAAAGCGATGGTTTTTGTCTTGCCCCAAGTAAATTTTCGTCCTGCATAAATACTTCTTTCGGTGAAGTTTATACATTGCAATTTCAAATATATTAACCTTCTGTCTTTCATAGTGAATTTATTGCAGAAATTAAGTACTCCCTCCGTTCTTTTTTATTTTACACCTTTAAAAAATTATGTAAATGTCATTTATTTTGTTGTGGTTTTTTTATCAATAAATGTATTTTAAACATGACTTATTTTTTTTTTCATTTTTGCACTAAAATTTTAGATAAGACGAATGGTTAAAGATATCTCCAAAAGTCAAAGGAGTCAAACAAAAAAACCGGAGGTAGTACATATTTCATATTTACTTTGCTTTATTTCTACTAACTTGCTAAGAGCATGGACACCACACGCTATAAAACGCCCTGCATCAGATGGTTGACAGCCGCAACAGCTGTTGTTTGTGCGCATCTCAGTCTGCTGTTTTTGAATTTTTTGGTGTGTACTGTAGCTACAGTGAAATAACGAGCCTGCTGGGGGATGCTCTAACCCCTTTCCTCTGCTCGTCAGATATTTTAATGCCTTACATGTTCTAGATAATTTTGGAACATGCATGTTCTGATGCACTGATGTTTTTGCAGGGCTCTTATTATAAACAATGGTGATATGCTAGAAAGATGGACAAATTGTGTTTTCAGGTACATCTATAATCTTTGTCGATGCGTTCTTTGGTGTGTAGAAATAATCGTCTATTATACAAACGGAAGGGTGAGTACAAAATGCATAGCAGTAAGATGGTTTTCACTTTCAAACTCATGATGTCTTTGTAACCTGACTGCACCCCTCAATTTTAACTTACCTTGAGGGTTGACGATCCCATACACTAGCCCCTGGATCGGTACACTAGTGCGGAAGATCACATAGCCGATTCAAGCATACATCGATAAAATGGAATCCTGAATATTACATACCAAGTTACGCCCTTAGGCGAGTTTAGTAAGGCGGACAATTCACGCCTTAATATTACAAAACAATGTTCGGAGTGTTGCAGCTATCACCCAAAATATGTACCCAAAAGAATCCCTATCGGCTAAGTGTCCATCCATCGACCGGTGCGACCCCTAAGACTCTTCAGGTTCACCGTAGTCCTGTCCGTCGTCTTCATGGCACTCGTAAGAGTCATCCTCGATTCCCTCGACTAAAGAAAGTAAGAAGGTGAGGTCAGCGTCATCCAAACGCTGGCTAGTTAACACTTCCCTTAATGCATTTAGTGTTGGGAAGGCTGTATTTGGAGGAGAGGTTTATTTTATTTGCGTAAAGCCAAGTTAAGAGACTTTGAAATCATCTTATCTAGCATCTACTAGAATTGATCTTGTTTATATAAATCAGAGAATTTCCATCTTAATAATGCACCCAAATCCAACTGATCAACCAACCAACCAGACCAACCAACCCACAATC
Organism: Raddia distichophylla; assembly: GCA_005191435.1. Classification (NCBI taxonomy): domain Eukaryota; kingdom Viridiplantae; phylum Streptophyta; class Magnoliopsida; order Poales; family Poaceae; genus Raddia; species Raddia distichophylla. Next base: position 894,141 of record SPJY01033365.1, on the reverse strand, counting down.
AACCAACTCTCGACCAAATACTCAACCAGCTTAACCGACCACCCTGACTTTCTTCCGGTTGCCCCCAACCTTTCCTAGTTCTGCCTTCCTTTCAGGATTTGGCAATCCTGCTGTGTACCACACATGCCATGGCATGCCGCCTCGGCCTGGGGTTGCCTGCCCTCACTAACCAACCGTCACCCTGGGGATGTGTGGACTTTATTACCCTCGGTGATGACCCATGCCGGTCCCTATAAAGAATGGTCCCAGAGGGCCTCCGCAGAGCGCTCACAGCTGGCGATCCAAGACTCGTACTCCGCGCGATGGCAACGCGTTGTGTTGGAACCATCCCTCAGATGGCAGCGATCTCCCCGCTACGCGTGTTACTCTGCGCTCCTCATGGGTAAGCCCTGGCTAAACCCAGCACCAGGCACCCTATGCCTCAATCATCCATCAGGATGTCCTCTAGGGGCAACCCACCGGTCAATCTCTACTTCCACGGTCCTCGACCGTACACACTTGGACTATCCCAACCAACCGACCAAACCAGACCGACCTCTCACATAACCATACCCTCAAACACAACCAGCCCAACATGCAACTAATAGCCCTAACTGTCATATGTCATATCATATTTGAATGAGATGAATGAATGACCAGTGAATATCGGTTCACCGTTCCGTGGCGATTAGCCAGAATATTTGTTTAAGCCTAAGCCAGTCTAAGCAAATTTTACCTATTAGGTAGGGTTAAAGTGGTTACCTGACTAATCATAGGCTAACAAGAGTAATGACAATCAATGAAGTCATTAAGACTAAACAGGTCAAGGACAGGCATGCATAAATATTACATGATTAACAATTAGGTTGACTATTAAGCATGTATTTAATTAATAAACAAATTAGTTAACAGAAAACTGGTAATGAACATGATATTAGCGATGTTAATCCGCACTAGGGAAAGTCGCAATCTCTCCCTAATATGGACCACATCTAAAGAGTAAGTGTTAACTCACCTTGCTCAGGTAGGTGTTCCTCCTCGGCGTCCCCAAACCTTCCTTCGGGATCGCCTACGTTTAATCATACAATCAAACCAATAATTACTTACTAATGCAACTGAAAACATGATGTATGCACGACCTAGGCTTTACCCTCGGCATTAATGCCTAAGATCGATTAGCGAGTCTAATTTTCGTATGATATGCTATGCATGATAGAGTGCATTAATAAATAATATTATCAGTATTTGACAGTCTACTATACCCCAAATACGAATTCGTACAGTAAGGTCGTAATTGTGTTATTAGGGTTTTTAAGTGACATAAGGTGACGATTCTTCGAAATTCAACTTACGTACGGGGTAAAGTTTATCGGAGTTGACAATGTACTAAGTGCTTCTAAAGTAAAAGAGATAAATCCTAAGTTATAATCCTTCTTAATATATTTTCTAAAGTCAGCCCCTTAAATAATTTAATAGGAAATGTGTTAATCATTTGTTGAAGTCTAAATAATTATTTCCATGAATATATTAAAGCATGGATGGCATTTTTAAGATATTGTAAATTTATTTTGGTAATAACCTACCCATTATAATATCTTAAGGATTTTAGGGTCAAAGTCTTTGTTTAATAATATCATAATTAGCTTATTTTCTACTTTATTCATTTTCTTATAGGAAATTCTATCCAAATTAAGGAACAGGCAAATCCTTCCATACAGTGGTGGATTTTATATTTTTATACATTCAGAAATGGTCCCTACTATTTATTTAAATTTTTATAGAATTTTCGGTAGCCTCTAGCTATTTTTAATAATTCAAAAACTAATTCGGTGCTTATTATAAATGGCAAAATTGTTGGAAAAAGGATAAAATCTCTTGGGCCGATCCAGTGAACAGAGCAGCCTAGCGTCAGATTCGGCCCACAGCCCATCCAGGAGGCTACGCCAAAGGCGGTTTTCCAGGGGACGCTTTCGCGCGGGGCTGACGCCTTCCTCCATCGGTGCATCCACTTAACCCGACAGGTGGGCCGAGGGCCCACTGTCAGTGACTCGCCGGTTACGGATTTGAGCGCGCACGAGGGTATTCCCTGGCAGGTGGGGCCCGCTTTCCAGCGACACATCAATGGACGGACGCACGGATCTTGGCGTGCGATGGACGGCTGGGGGCTTTCGTCTTCCTCGGTGCGTCGACGTGGCCCGGCGGAAGCTACGGCCTTCCTCCTGCCATGTGCGTACTAGTGTGGGCTCCTACTGCTCCTATGGAGCTTAGCGAGGCTCGCGCCAGGGCCGGGGACAGCCGGGCGCGGCGGCGCGGCCAACAGGGGTGGAACAGAAGGCTCGCTGGCGGCGCACGTGTACGCTACGGTTCTACAAGCTAATAGATTAGACGGGGCGTATGAAGGGGTGTCACCGGTGCGCATCGAGCTCACAGCTAGGTGAGGGGTTGGGTGGAGGTGCCTGGCGACGAGGATCCCGACGATGGCCGATGCAGGGGCGTCGCCGGCGGAGCTCCACGGGACGGCACGACTGAAATTGGACGGGGCGAATCGATTAGGGAAAAGTTTAGAAGCTAGGGCGAGAGGAAAGGGTCTCGGGCTCACGAATTTGGCGAGAATGTCCTCGGTGCCGGCGCGGTGAATGTTGAGGAAAACGGGGAAAGGACAAGCCGGAGGGGCAGCGTCTGGATTTATAGGCACCGGGCGGTTCGGCTGGCCCGAGGCACACTCGGTGTCGCGCAAGGGAGAGCGGAGCGGCGACGGGACGGGCGCGGTGAGCGGCACGACAGAACGTGGCAGGGGACCACGCGGCGAGGCGCGGTGACAGGACGCGCGGTGCGCGCATGATGGGGGTGCGGCGCGTGGCGCGACCCAGTGCAGGGGTGGCAGGGCAGGGGCGGCGCCGAGCGGCGGGCAGGCCCACCGGGCAGAGAGAGAGAGAGCCTGCTGTGGGCCCACGTGTCAGTTAGAGTTTAAATTCAAATGAATTTTTGAAATTTAGGCAATTTTGCAAAAATTCCTAAATTGGGATGTTACACTGACAAACATTAATCTGGTATCTAGTTATGGAATCTATTGGTGATGATGATGCCTGTGCACTCATTTCTAAGTTATGCCTAAAAATGAAACCTTGTGTATGAATTTTGATTTATATGTAAATCCTTTTTCAACTTTCAGATCTACGCTTCATCGTGTTGTCACAGTTGGTAAAGGGCGATATTCTCTGAGTAAACTAACTACTGAATCCACCCTTTCCTTGTTTAGCGATTTTGGTACTATACTCTTATCTCTAAGAAACCAACATGGAACTCAATTCTCATTAATTAGTGAAACCAGCAAAAAGGAGCACTTCAGAAAATAAATTGAATGCCTAATAATGTTGCATAACTGTAAACATTAGGTATTAATAGTGCATATATTTTAACATAAGTCCATTTTAATGTATTAGGTGGCTTTCTTTATTGATCCAAACCCTGATTTAGTGGTCAAGTGCTTGGAAAGTTGTTGCAGTGAGGCAAATCCACCATGGTCTTCTTCTGTTATGTTATTTTAACATTTGATTTGTTAGCCCTAACGTTAATTCTCATGCTTCAGTTTGGAAATTTGATAACCTTTTTCAGGTTTCCACCTATCAGGAGTGGAGATTATTTAGAAGAAAGGCTAAGTTCTACATACAAATTGGCGACTGTATAAAAAGAAAAGAGCAATTAAGTGCTACGTAGCCCTCCATCATGGTCTTTCCTTGTCAGCCAGTTTGCTTTTGTTTAACGTGGGGTCCCGGTTTGAGCAACCAACCGGGACCAATAGTGTCCCCAGCAGTTACTTCTAATCGCCACGTGCGCACATCTTAGTCTCGGTTGGTAGTTAAAACCGGAACTAATATCCCAACTGCCGCTCCACGTGTATTCGGGCCGGCCTATCGAGGGCAGATTTAGTCCCGGTTCCTGTAACCTGGACTGATGCCCAGCAGGCATCAGTCTCCAAGGGCTGTCCCGGTTCAAGAACCGGGACTGAAGCCTGTTCCGAACCGGGATTGAACGCCCGTTCCGTAGTAGTGTAGGTGGCTTTCTTTATTGATCCAAACCGTGATTTAGTGGTCAAGTGCTTGGAAAGTTGTTGCAGTGAGGCAAATCCACCAAGGTCTTCTTCTATTATGTTATTTAAACATTTGATTTGTTAACCCTAACGTTAATTCTCATGCTTCAGTTTGGAAATTTGATAACCTTTTTCAGGTTTCCACCTATCAGGAGTGGTGATGATTTAGAAGAAAGGCTAACTTCTACATACAAATTGGCGACTGTATAAAAGAAAAGAGCAATTAAGTGCTACGTAGCCCTCCATCATGGTCTTTCCTTGTCGGCCAGTTTGCTTTTGTTTAAAGTGGGAAAAAAGTTATGTTGATATGTTCAAGCATCATAGTTGATGGATGTAATCCCTGTATTTCTGAAATGACTAATATTAAAAAATTCTCAATAAAAGGGTGTGTGTCATCTCACACTTCTAAAATTTTAGCTTTGTCAAAACTTAAATGAAAAATTGCTCACATAATATTGTCCCGACTGAACCTCGCCATGTACATGGCACCCCACAAATATACTTTGCCTTAATAGCATCGATTATTTCCACTATTTCCTTACATAGCACTAAACCATTGGATCAAACACCAAAGGTCACGATCATCCTATACTTTAAATTGCTATCGCTCCGTTGCCACCTTCTCTCTCCCTCTCTGCCTGCCCTCCCAGACCTCTCTCTCTCAGTTCTGATATTGATGTTGCCACGTGCCCCTGCTCGCCGGTTGGCATCCTCTTCCCAATCCTCCTCCCTTTCCCTAAATGGGATGGGTCGAGGTCGTCGGGGCCAAAGACGATGAGGGGATGTCGGGCTAGTGGCTCGAGCTTTGGGCGGCCAACACGGTGAGCTCATGAATCTGATCAGCAGCGATGACGGTCCAATGACGGCGTCATCGTCAATGGCGGATCTTGAGGGGAAGCTAAAGGTAGTGGTGGCTCCGGCACCAGCAACTAGTGGCACGGCCGACCATGGCATGGCGAAGCTAAAGGTAGCGGTGGATCTACATGACAACGATAGCCCTATGGCGGCAAAGTTGGTGGCAGTGGTGGATTCGACAGCAGCGACTGCCCCATGGCAAGCTCAGGTGTAGGGTAGAGCGAGACAACATGAGAGAGATAAAAAGATGTTGTAAGAGAGAGGAGGGAAACGTGAGTGAGACGGAGAAATTGATGGGGTGTTACTCAAGCGAATGGTGAAATTAAATAGTGTTGTATGGACGAGGTTGTTCAATGGAGTGGTACGCGGACGAGGTGTAATCGGGACAGTGCTACGTGAGCAATTTTCTAAAACTTCTTGTAAAACCTTGTCCATCATGATTCAAGCCAATGAATGGCAATTTTTATGTTTGCTTCCTTTGCTTCAATTTCCTTGAAGTTGAATAAAAATGGATTATTTTGTGGCACTGCAGAAGTTAGTTGTCGACGAGATCTCTCACCTATAGCATAGATTTGTTTATTCATCGATGAAGAACATGTAAGATGGCTGCTTGTTTTGGGCAGCAGCGATTTCACCTCGAGAACAAGTGAAGGGATAAGTATACGCTTATAGATGCCGTATAGACGCCTTATACCAATGTTCTCGAGAACAGGTGAACGGATAAGTACGTGCTTATTATATAGGTGGCGTATAGATGGACCAGGCAAGGTTAAATTTCGGTAGGAATTCAGATATTGTCCGACGGATGGTATCGAGAAAAATACTCTCACATTATTCATTGAACTAGCAAGCGTGCAAGTGCAAAGTACGTTGAAGTGATATATTCGAGAATGGCTTGTTGAGTATTGATGTTTTGCACTAAAATTTAGATGTTTTTAAACTGTTTGGCGTCTTAAAGAATAAAAAAAATCCATAACTTAGCACAGCATAGATGATGCCACATTCTTAATCATTCGTCCAGTTTGATTGCATAGAATATTTGTTTGCTAGTATCAATTTAATTTACATGGTAAAAACCTAAAAAAAGCTTGCTTCCCCATTGGACCCAACCCCTTTTGAACAGCCCACATGACGAATGGCTAGAAAATATAGCCATCATCGTAGGGATCGTTGGTAAGGAGACAACGTACTGGTGGAAGAAACGGTGACGTCTAGCGGCAATGGTGAGGATGCATCAGAGAATGATGCGTGTGGGTGCCGCCTTGGTTGACGACCGATGTGACGACGTTTAGCGCAAGCAAGTGCGGCGACAAAGGAGTATGCGCGTGAGATATTTGGGAGGTGGGTCGGTCTCACGCGTGTTTCGTTGGTGCGGCGGCGACGGCTAGAGGGGTGGAGCGCAGGTGCCGCAGCGCGCTTGAGGTGAGGCACTCGGGATTTGGAGCGTGGCTAGGCGGAGCACAGGTGCAGAGCGCGGTGGTTGGACGACGTGGGCGAGGTGCAGGAGCGATGGCGACGCGTGGAAGTAGCGAGGGGCGGCGGTGGAGCGAGGCGTAGGTCACGTGTGTGTTTTTTACAACTTTGATAGTTTTTTTTCTGATTTGGTAGACGACAGGAGAAGCTAGCAGGTGAGAGCGTGAGAGACCACAGGAGGAAGGAGTCAGGCATTTTTTGTAGGCTGTGCATGTGGTGGGTTGAGATTTAGCGAGGACATGTGTCAGGAATCAGAGATAGGGCTTTAAGGGGTTTGCTGTGCAATCATGGCACATAGAATTTTCTTCCACGGTGCGTGTACATGGCGGAGGACAGGCATCAGAGCATGTTCGCGGCCTTGTTATTTTTAGCTTAGCGTAGCGTAGCATTTCACTCTATTAAAATTTGTTTTTTTTATATTAGCATATATGGTGCAATAATTTTTAATGTTTTTTAAACTTTTAGTATTTTTCTCAAAGATCTTACAACTATTTTTAATTATTTTTCATAATCTTTAAGGTTTTTTAAGGACTTAACTTTTACCTAAGGTAAAACGCTAAAAAAACGCCTACATGGTGGAGAACTCGGATAATGAGAAAAGACGAGAAGGAATGCACTACTGCACTAGTGCGCGGGCTCCCGTGGCGCTGCAGTCTGAGAGAGACCTCGCACCGAAGCCCCGAAGACTACCAATTCAGTCTTCCACCTCCTCCTCAATATCCCTCTCCGTCTCGCCGGCCATCCGATCTGTCCATACATCTGTTATCTGCTACCACATCGTGCTCCCTCTTCATCCGGTTCGGTTTTTCATTCCAGTTGCCAATCATCTGTGTCTGATCTCTGCAGCCTCTTTTGGTCCAGCTCGCGGCTAGTTCGGAGGCCGCAATGGTGAGCTAGCTGAGGCTTTCAGATCCCCCTCCCTCTCCGCACGTTGTTCCTCTGCTTGGTGCTGGTTCTACTTCTAGTGCATGTGGCTGAGCCGCGTGGCCGTTCTGAAGTTGTTCTCGTCTTCGTCGACTTGCTGCGAACTGAAGTTGTTCTCGTCTTCGTCGACTTGCTGCAAACTGAAGATTTCTTCAGGTTTGGCGGCTAACACTTCCTCCCTATCATCTTGTTGCGTCACCGCAGAAAGCATCTAACAATCCAACATCGTTTTTTCTTTTCCTTCTTTTTTCAGATCTGACATAGGTCAACAAGATCCGACAAATGGAGGGGACTCTAGTGAGCGTAGCTGGCGGGGCCTTGAAGCCCGTCCTAGAGAAGTTGGCTGCTCTGCTTAGCGATGAGTACAAACTTTTCAAGGGTGTGCGCGGAGAGATAAAGTCTATCAAAGCCGAGCTTGAGGCGATGCATGCGTTTCTTGAGAATATGTCGGAGTTAGAGGATCCAGATGTGCAAGAGAAGGCCTGGATGGCAGAGGTGCGGGAGCTATCGTATGACATTGAGGACAGCATCGACGAGTTTATGCTAAGTGTTGATGGCAAATCTGCAAATCCAGATGGTATCATACAAAAGTGCAAGAACTTGTTGAGAACAACCAAAACTCGCCGTCGGATTGCTAAGGAGATCCAAAATTTAAAGCTCCAGGTGGAGCAGGTGGGTGAGAGGCATGCAAGGTATAGGAATCGTGAGACCATCTCTAAGATTAGCAATAAAACCATGGACCATAGAGCTCTGGCTATCTTTGAAGATGAATCAAAGCTTGTAGGTATCACTGGACAAGAGGATGAGCTATTCAAATTATTGATACATGGGGATGTGGGCACTTCATTGCAGCATACCAAGGTGGTCTCCAACTCTCCATTGTTGGGTCTGCGGGATTGGGAAAGACAATACTTGCCAACCAAGTGTATAAAAAGATTGGAGAGCAGTTTGAATGTAAATCTTTCGTGTCAGTTTCTCGAAATCCTAACATGATGAATGTTTTGAGAACTATTCTTAGTGATCTAAGCAATAATCCTTATGCCAACACTGAAGAAGGGGACATGCAACATCTCATAAGAATAATTGTAAATTTTCTTGAGGATAAAAGGTATGCAAGTTCATATCAACCAACCTTTAGTTTCTAGGTTCTGCTATTCACAAGCATTTTCTTAGATAATGGAAAAAACTTCTGGCCTATGCACCAACTATGATATTCGTAAGCATACAATGCACAATGTCCTTAATATAGAATTGGTCTTTGGTTAATTATTTGTTTCATACAATTTCTTAAAATCATGGTTATGCTTTACAAGGATAGATCTTGATGTTATCAAGTTCCTTTCTTTTGAAAATAAACTTAGTTCTTACCTCTACGTTGTGAGACGTACACAAACTTAATATGTAGCGTGCACACTGTTTTGGGCGTTTTTTTTTCCTTTTGCATAGGTGCAACGTGAAACGTCTCGGCAGTCACATGTGAGAATTAAATACTATATGCGGACGTGCCAGTATATATAAATACAGAAAAGAAATAACAAGTACGGGAAATCAAATATTTCATTAATGGAATTAAATAGTCTGCCGATACATTTGCGCTCCATAGCCTTTAGACATAAATATCTAACATGGGCGATTGCAGGTTCGCTGTTCCCATGGTCTCGGCAGGTCTCTCGGTTAATTACATTTGCGAGATAGATCTCGCAGAACACCTCCGATTAAGCTGAATTATCATCGTCATCCGTCTTCGCCTGCAATCACTATGCATGCAGAGAAAATAGATAATAAACAAAGTAAATAGCGCTGGCAGCAACCATGCTCGTATGTGACCATGCGCCGATGATAGCGAAGTCGTTATATGATGTACCACGCCCGCCTGTGTCGTCCGGCCTCATCAGTCTCTAACAGCACAACTAGGACATGTATATAACCTAAAATCAAAACATGCATAGATATGCTAGGCTTGACCAACTGGGCAATAACACAACTTCGTTGGGTCGGATAGTTCTGCAAAATGAATCTGGAAGATATATTGACATGGATTTATCGGTGACCTGCAATAGATCATAACAAACATTGTATTGCATAAAGACGCATTGATTTATTTGATATCTCATGTAATTCCGGGGCATTTCAATTCACAGCGCGCTCCTGTTCGGAACATTAATGTCGTGTTTATTCCGAAGAAGGTTCAGCTGATACTCCCTCCGTTTTTTTTATTTGACGCCTTTGACTTTTTGGTACATTTTTGACCATTCGTCTTATTCAAAAATTTTGTGCAAAGATATAAAAAAATAAGACATATTTAAAGTATCTCTATTGATAAAACAAATCACAATAAAATAAATGATATTTACAAAAATAATTTGAATAAAACGAATGGTCAAAGACGTGTCAAAAAGTCAAAGGCGTCAAATAAAAAAAAACGGAGGTAGTATTTCATAAGCACCTTGTCAACCAATGCACAATATTCAGTCTAATGACATGTTTAAAACACGGATGAATACGGGGCTAAATTAAGATTTAGCTCCCTTTAGAATTAAAATTAGCATCACTTGCCTTTTAATTATAGATGCACATGACATGAAATTATAAAACATAGGGGTTGGACTACGTTAATCTAGCACCCTATTGCATACTCGGAGGATAAATCTTAGAGCAAATATGCTGAAAATATAAGAACCGTTGGGCTGAAATAAAACTTCAACACCCTTGTCAAATTAAAAGGGAATCAAAGACTAAATTGCAGAAGTGCGAATCCTAAAATCCCCGAAAGTTTTCACTGTTTGCCCAAAAAAATACATCAAACAAAAAATACCCATACTTTAGATCTAATTCTAAAAACGCCCTCAGGCGCCCTCAAGGAGGACGGCATTTAGAGGTTGCCGCCCTCGCCGAGGGCGGCAAGGGTGAGGGCGCCCTCGGCGACGGCAGCAAGGTGAGGGCACCCTCACCAGGAGAGCCAAGTTCATGCACGAAGCTTGTAATTAGCCAACATAATACACATGCTAATCGTGCCATGCATAAGCTAATTAATTAGCCAACATTTAGATTCTTCGTGGCGAAGAAAATTCAATTGTACATATATATATATACGTAATACACATGCTAATCGTGCCATGCATAAGCTAATTAATTAGACAACTTTTAGATTCTTCGCAGCTAAAAAAATTCAACCGTACATATATACATAATACACATGCTAATCATGCCATGCATAAGCTAATTAATTAGCCAACATTTAGATTCTTCACAGCTAAGAAAATTTAACCGTACATATATACATAATTATACATATGCTCATCGTGCCATTCATATATACATAATACACATGTTAATCGTGCCATGTATAATACACATGCTGGAACTTGGCAACCCTGGTGAGGGCGCCCCCACCTCTTGCCGCCCTCGCCGAGGACGCCTGGGGGCATTTTTTGAATTAGATCTTAAGTATCGGTATTTTTTGGTTTGATGTATTTTATTGGCAAACGGTGAAAATTTTAAAAATCCACACACCCTCGTCTTCTCTGCATTCTTCCGAACAACGACATACACAGAGTGAGAGAAAGGAGGATGAAGGGGCGGCGGCTCATGGGGGCACGCCGGCCAGGGGCGGCGTGGAGGCGCGCCGGCGACGCGCTGGCCAGAGGCGGGCAGGCGGCGCACGGCGGCGGTAGGACGCGGCAGTAGGCGGGCCGCGGGCGACGCTGGGAGGTGGCCTCACGGTGGAGAAAACCTAGAGAGAGAGAGAAGAGGAGATGGTCGGGCGGCACGCCGGCCAAAACAGGGCAGCGGCGGCGTGGTGAGGTCCGTGGCACTGGCGGTCAGCACGGGGTGGCGACCTGTGAGGCGTCCCGTGGCGGCACGACGGCGGCAGGTGGGATGGCCCTTGAAGAAACCTGGAGACAGAGAGAGGAAGATGCGACCGGGCAGCTCGTCGGTTAGCGCAGTGTTATGGTGGCACGGTGAGGTCCGCAGCACTGCAGCACTGGGGTGAACGCAGCGCGGAGGCCAACCGCGACTAGCATTCGATAGTGGCGGCGCGGTGACCAGTGCACTCCCCGACGATGGGTTCCATGTTCGTCCCTACATTGAAGAAGATAGAGGCAGGAGTATAGAAAAGTTATCCGCCTGCAATCCCATTCTCCATCTCCTTGGCTTCTCTGATTCGATTGCTTTCTTTCATTTTCGTTGGAGAGAATTTCTTTTTGTCATGTTTAGATGTTTTTGTTTAAATCTGTACCGTGCACTCGTCATTTATGAGTTTTAGTTTAATATTTATAAATATCACTTCAGCTTGCGAAGATTATATTGTAAAAGCATTTCTCTTACGTCCTTACCTTTTAGTTCCCTTAATTTAAATGAAAGGAACAAAAAAATGGAATGTTTGGTTGACATTTATGTTTATCAATTGCTCTTTGCATAGTCATATCTTTTCAATAATAAATGTTAATACTTCTGCTTCTCTATTTCATAAGATATTGTAACAATTGTTATTAATATTTGTAAAATCATGCCACAGGTATCTTATTGTAGTTGATGATGTATGGAAGGTGGATGCCTGGAATATTATTGAGCGTGCATTGTTGAAGAATAGCAGAGACAGCAGAATAATCACAACAACACGCATATATGATGTTGCTAGAGCGTGTTGCTCTTCTGAAAACCATGTTTATAAAATGAGGCCTCTTAATTCTATTGACTCCAAAAGGTTGTTCTACAAAAGAATATTTGGCTCCGAAGATGAGTGCCCTTCACACCTAACTCAAGTATCTAATATGATTTTGGCAAAATGCAAAGGTTTGCCTCTGGCTATCATTTCAATTTCTGGTTTACTTGCAACAAACCACAGACCAAGGATCAATGGGATCAAGTGGAGAATTCTATTGGTCGTACACTAGGAAAAAGTGTTGGTGTTGATAGCATGATACAAATCATTTCTCTTAGTTACTTTGATCTGCCTTGTTATCTAAGAGCATGTCTGTTGTATCTTGCTATATTTCCAGAAGATCATATTATTGAGAAGTCTTTGGTAAGAAGATGGGTTGCAGAGGGGTTCATTCATGAAGAACTCGGGCATACTCCATATGATTTAGGAGAAAGGTGCTTTAATGAGCTAATTAACAGAAGCTTGATTCAACCATGTTATATAAATCTGCATGGCGAGGCAAAGGCCTGTCGAGTCCACGACGCAATACTTGATTTCATTATATCCAAATCAGAGGAAGATAACTTTGTTACTATATTAAGTGATGATTGTCGCATACATATTCCACATGAAAAAGTTCGTCGCCTATCCCTCCTTAACCATAAAGGAATCGTTCTCGATCATTTCATGTGTTTACAGAATCTTGTGAACTACCTTCATTGTCAGGCATGAGATTTCTGCGCATCATGCACTTACAAGACAGCATTTATTTTGGAAGCCAAGGTCTCGCAAATATAGATAACTTATTTCAATTGAGATATTTGAATCTTAGAGAAACAGATGTAAGGGAGCTGCCAGCACAGATCGGAATGCTAAAGTATCTTGAGACGCTGGACTTAAGAGGGACGTGTGTAAAAGAATTACCACTTACTATCACTCGACTCCAAAGATTGAGCTGTTTGTTTATTAACGACAGAGTTAAGCTACCAGATGGGATTGGAAGCATGATTTCACTAGAGCAGTTGAAATCGGTGAATGTCTTCAAGCAGTCAATGAAATGCTTGCAAGAAATTGGCAAGCTGAAGCATTTAAGGAGCCTGCACTTGGGATTGTTCTACGTTGATTACTTACAATCATACTATGGAACAGAAAGTATCTACAAGGAATACATCGATACTACAATCTCTTCTATCTGGAAAATAAATACATATCACCTTCGCTCCGCGTCCATCAATTGTCAAAGCAGGTGTGCCGATGACTTATCACTTGATTTATGGGACGCTCCATCTGGGCTCCGAAAGATTTTTATCAATGGTTTTATCTCTAAGGTTCCAAATTGGATAGGGTCTCTCGTCAGCCTCCAGCTTTTAACCCTTCTTGTTAAGGAATTTGAGGTGGAAGATCTAATGGCACTGGGACACCTGTCCGCTCTGGAGTATCTCCATATTCTTGCAGATGAATCCTTCCAGGGAACAAACATCACCTTCAGTGGCAAAGATGGTTTCCGAAACCTAAGGTATTTTGTGTTCGGATGCGCCACACCGGCGACATTTGCAGCTGGAGCCATGCCAAAACTAGAAACACTTGAGCTTTTGTTCAGCTTAGAAAAAACTCAGCCGTTTTTTAGCAACCAGGATTTCTCTTTTGGTCTCCAACACCTCTCTAGTCTCCACACTGTCTATTGCTTAGTCCATCGTAAGAAGCCTGGCATCACAAGATTTTTAGCTGTACAGGATGCCATCAGGAGAGCAGTTTCCTCGCATCCCAAAAAGTTCCCCGAATACATCAATCTAACACGCGAGTGGAGGACGCGATGGATGGAAAATCGCCAGAAGCTACGACTACGTCAATTATTTAGTCGAATCCCAAAATATTATGTAGACTCCTAAAATTTTATGAACGCATTGACTCCGAGAAGTCCAGTCCGTGGTTGACTGTGTGAATGATGTATGGACGCATGGTTGTAGTAACGTATCGGCCATTCTTCTCTATTCTTCTGGATCCTGTGTCCAATGATAGTATCCAATGATGTGAACATACATTAAATCCAATATTGAATAGATTGTTTAAAAATTCTTTTATACTAAACCCGACTGGTGTCCATAGCCCTATCGATGGAGCGCAATATATATCCTAGTGTTACTGATTGGAACATAGAAAGATATACTTTATTTGAACCATGCACAACTAACTCATGTCTAGAGATGCTCTTGTTAGGAGTTGTTAACGCAAACGAGCATGCCAATGCGCGCACAGTAGCGTAAGGTCAAGGCTCTTGTTTTGTTTTCTCATTTCCAATATTTTGGTTTTATAAATTGATAACCTGATTTATTCCTCTAATTTTTATGAACAAAAAAACAAATTAACTATTTCACTTCGGTTAATTTGGTTTAAAACTAAATTTTGGTGTGTTGACGGAAGGCGGGGAACTAGTGATGTACAGTGGCTGCTCATCTGGTTGTGGCGTTGGCCGGTATCTTTGGTTCCTTGGAGGTCTAGGTTGCAACTATGGTCTATGTGTGGGGGAAAAACAAACTGAAATAAGTCAGGAGGCTTTTAAGTTTTTGGTTTACTTTATTTTTTGAGCAATAGGACAAGATAGGAATTCTCCTTTCCATTAAAAGGAAGTAAATACAAAAAGAGCGTAAAAAAAGGGTGCAAAGCAAACCAAACACACTAATGCTATGCCTTCAATTCGGCCTCGAGCCAAGCATTGCCACCAATCCACTGTAAATGCTTGCTATTACACCTGTTGCCATCATTCCATCCGACCATCCTGCACTACCCCGCCACTGCACCGAATTCTCTCAGGTAGCATCGTCCAACCTTAACACCACTTCCGTTGTTGGACCAACGTCTCATTATGTATACTTGCCTCTACCGTTACAGAACCAGTCACCACCAATCTTCTCTGCAATGAACCAGCCAACCTTAATTTACTCTGGTCAAGACCTTTTTGAGGCGCACCTCCAAATGCCTTAAGCGCTTGGTTAGATCTGGCCTTGCTTCTGCTTTGTTCTTCCTCTGATCATCTCCTACACCACCCTGGCTTTGGCTATTCTTCTGTTTGCTACTCTAGCACCATGACACTTGCATCAGCCCTCCTTAGTTGACACCACATCCTTCGGTCATCTCTGCTGGCTTGTGTTAGTCTTCTACGCAGCATAGGCGCCCCACATGGTTCCGGGCAACTTCAACGTTGTTCTCATTTCCTCATGAATCTGCATCAGTTGTAGTGCACTAGCAACATCAACACTATTATCCTCGTTGTCTCTAAGACAGATCCACGAACCGCTACCAGCCAGATCCTTTGTCGTTTGGACCAAACTTGTCATGCATGACCTTTAAATGTGGGGACACTTTTATGGTTTGTTCCATGTTGTGGACATGCCTTACGCTTTACCTTCGTTCAATTATGCCTGTCTTCCACAAGCTTGCCCCCCCCCCCCTCCACGGCGATAACACCTTCGAGGGCTGGCATCTTCAAGTAAAGGTAGTTATGGTGTACGTATAATTGCGCCGAAGGCTGTGATGGTGTCTCTTCTGAGCAGGGAAAATCTTACCGACGAAATTTCGCCGAATCTCACCGAAATTCGGGCTTATCGGACCCCCCCCCCTCGGATAAATATGTGAACCGGCCAAAAAAAATCGTTTTTTAGTAAATTTCATCAAACACGCTATTGTATAATTATAATCCGTGCCAAACTATGCACATGAAGGCCCATGTAGCCCAATGGTTGGATCTTTGCTGTTAGGAATCCGTAGGTCTTGGGTTCGACTCCCACCAATGTAGTATTTATGCAACTTTTTTGTTTGAATTCAGAAAAAATCGAATTTCCAATTTTCGCGATTTTCGCCCTTACCGGTGGGGTCCGATAAAAATTTTAAAACAAAAATGTTTCCCTGCTTCTGAGGATTATGTTGTAGGGATCGATACTCCATGTCTATGACATCGAAGACAATTTTTCTTGTCACGGACATTCACCCTTCAGCGAAGGTTCTTGGCAATGTTATTTGTCCAAGGGCCTTCACAGGTCCTCCACCAAACCCCACTAGCGGAGTATTGGATTGAGCAAGACGGTCGATAGGGATGAACATTTTCTTTTGGACATCGAGGAACAGTATGTCCGCCGAACTCCCTCCATCAACTAGCACCCTTTGCACGTCGCATTCAGCTATTGCTGTTGTTCTGATCAGTGAGTCTTGGTATGGAAAGTGTACCCCCCAGGCGTGCGTCTTCCTGGGTAAATGTTATGGCTTGCTGCTGCTGCATGGTTTATCTGTCTCGCAAACATTTTTCGTTGCCTCTTGGAAGCTGTAACGAGGAGTCGAGCACCTCCGCCAGTGGCCGTGAGTGCTCGTTCAAGCCCATTTGCTTGATGCCTGCTTCATTCACTTGGGCCTAATACATATATAGGTGGGTTATTCGCTATTGGGCAGGACCGGGGCTTCAGCCCCCTTGCGCCCCAGGCTGAGCTCCGCCTCTGGACGCGCTCACGTGGATCTCCGCTGCCCTCACCAACCGCGACACCTGCGCCGACGGCCTCGAGGAGGCCGGCGGCATCGCTGACGCGCACTCCGCAGCGGCGGACGACATTGTCGTCGCCGCCGCCCGCAGCACATGGTCAGCGACTGCCTGCCTCACCATGTACGCGGCGGCAACGGCGAACGTAGGAACCAAGGGCGACGGCGGCGGCAACGTCCCCGTCAAGAACAGCTACACGAGCGGCAAACAGGGGGGTGGCTTCCCCCGGTGGCTCATGGCTGACGGCGAGGGACCGGCGGCAGCTGCTGGGCCCCACGGCGGCGCTATTGGCGAACGCCAACATGGTGGTGGCGCAGGACGGCACGGGCGGGGACGCACGCCACCATCTCAGACACGGTGAAGGCGGTGCCGGAGTGCAGCGAGCGGCGCACGGTGATACACGTGAAGACGGGGCGCTACGAGGAGAACGTGAAGGTGGGGAGGAGGAAGACGAACTTGGTGTTCGTCGGCGAAGGCAAGGGAGTCACCGTGGTGGCCGGAGGCCGCAGCGTTGGCGCCAACTACACCACGTTCCAGATCACCGCCACGTTTGGTACGCGCTGCTATGCTTATTTACTCCGTATCTTAAAACATTCGGTTTGGCTAAAGAGCATTCGCGTGTTTTTTTAGTTTTGAGCTAAGGGCTATTTTGTCCGTTATTCTACGTTGTTTTAATTTTGATGGATTTTTTCCACAATACTTTTTCACTTAGTTTCATAGTGAAAATTTAGTTATTTTATATGAAAAAACTAATATACATATACTTATATTAATTTTTGAAAACTTTTTATTTTATTAATTATTGTTTTGAGATATAAATATGATTTTAGAATTTTTTAGGTTAGCTATGTTCGGATATTCTTTTTTTTTTAACAAACGGGGCAGGCGCTCTGCCATTTCATTAAGAAGAAGAGAAATGTACACTGTACAAAGACCTAACCACTGCTAGGAAAACAAAAAGGAATTACATTGGGACAGTAAGGAGCCCTATGCTCCATCTCCTCACCTCCTCCAAAATTCTATCAATCAGCGTCCTAGAAGGAAGATTCTTATTCTGAAAAATACGTCTGTTCTTTTCCTTCCAAATATTCCAAATAGTGTAGACTATAAGACCATTGAGGGCTCTCTTGGCTGCTTTGTCGGCTGTCTGGGAAGAGGCCTCGATCCACCAGTCGCAGAAGCTCATGTTGATCTAGGCGTTTGAGGGTATTGATTGAGAACTTCATTCCAAACTTCTTCAGAGTACGAACAATGGAGAGTCAAATGGTTAATGGTTTCCGGACTATTTTGACATAAAGAATAGATGGGCTAGTGTGGCCATCCTTTTCGAGCAAGGACGTCAGCCGTATGAATGCGTCCATGGGCAAGAGACCAGGCAAAGAATTTGCATTTGTTTTCTGTCTGTGCCTTCCGATAGTATCTCCGAGGGACCAACTGATGCTGCCCAGAAATTGAAGATGATAGGCCGACCTAGTGGAGAACTGACCATCCGAGGTTGGACTCCAAATGATCTCATCAGCTGCATCTGTGAGCGTTACACCACGAAGTTGGCTCCAAAGATGGAGGTAGTCCTGAAGCTGCTCCACCGTATTAAGATGCCGCACCATGCCAATCCACCTATCATTAGGAAGCAAATCTGCAACGGAATGATTCTTTCCTCTTGCGATGTTGAAGAGGTGGGGCGCGATGTTGCATGGTGCCGACCCCTGCAACCAGTTGTCCAGCCAAAAGTTAGCCTTCTGGCCATTCTGGACGGTGACGCGCGTCGCCACGCGAAAGAGTGCTCTGTCAGAATCACTGCAGGGTACCGGAGAGCCATTCCAAGGCCTACTTGGGTCAGTCCAATCGAGCCATAACCAACGCAAACGGAGAGTTGTACCAAATTTTTGGAGATCTAGGGTGCCAAGGCCACCCATCTTCTTTGGTCGACACACAGTTGGCCAATTGATAAGTGAGTGTTCACCACTGGATGACTCCTCTCCCCGCCAGAGAAAGGCACGGCGAATTTTGTCCAACCTCTTTGAAACCCACTTGGGTAGTGGGAAAGTCGATAGAAAGTACGTAGGTAGAGCTGACAAGACAGAGTTGACGAGCGTAAGCCGACCGGCCTTGCTCAAGAGGCTCCCCTTCCATCCTTGAAGTCGTTTTTGCACTTTCTCGATTAAGGGGAGAAAGTGCACTTTCTTGAGTTTTCGTTGGTGAAGAGGAAGCCCGAGATAGGTGCAGGGGAATGAATCTCTCCTTCCGGGAAAGGACATTAAGATGTCATCTAGCTCTTCTGACCTACAGTGGATCGGGTAGGCAGCACTATTGGCAAGATTTGTGTGGAGTCCGGAGGCCTTCCCAAAGCCTTCGAGTATATATATTCATAGCCGCCTTAATTTCACTGTGCACAGGATTTATAAGGATGGCCGCGTCATCAGCATAGAGGGATGTCCGCAAGGAGACCATCCGCGAGTTGATAGCAGAGAGAACATTATTTTCCTGTGCCCGAAGAAAGAGCCGCTGGATAGGATCAATGGCCAAAATGAACAACATGGACGAGATAGGATCTTCTTGTCTAACTCCTCTTGCGTGAAAAATAGGGGGACCTGGACTACCATTGAGAAGGACGGAGGAGGAGGCCGACCCTAAAAGGAAGGAGATCCAATTACGCCATCGTTGGCCAAAGCCCAGACGCTGCAGAACCACTAGAAGATAGCCCCAATGGATTGAGTCGAAGGCCTTGGAGAAGTCGATTTTGAGGAAGATAGCCGAGGTCTTCCTGCGTTGGTGGTCTTGAATGGCATTCTTCACGTGAAGAAAGTTGTCTTGAATGGCACGACCTTTGATGAAAGCACTTTGGCTTCATGAGACTAGGCTATCCAAATGAGGGGCCAATCTGTTGGCCAGGAGTTTGCACAATAGTTTGCTGAAGCTGTGGATTAGACTAATCGGGCGAAAGTCTGTCAGCTGCAGACCGAGTTCCTTCTTTTGCAAGAGGACGATGTTGGCTGTGTTGAGCAGATTTAACGATGCTGAGTTTTGGTCGTAAAAATGGTGGAATGCATTGATGATGTCCTCTTTAATCATGTCCCAACAAACACGGAAGAAAAGGCCTGTAAAGCCATCCGGGCTAGGCGCCTTATCTATTGGGCTAGAAATAATGATTTGCTTTATCTCTTCTTCCTCAAAAGGCAGCTCCAGATCATCCAAGTCATGAGGTAAGTAACCCAAATGTTCCCAATCCAAGGAGAGCTCACGATTGAAGGGAGTGCCTAGATGCTCTAGAAAGTAGCGGTGACATTCCTTTTCCTTATCAAGGTGGGAGTTGACTGGCCCATCGGGCGTGGTCAAGGAATGAATATAGTTTTTCCTTCTTCGGGAATTGGCACGAATGTGAAAAATCTCGTGTTTGCATCACCCAACTTGACCCATTGGGCCTGTGCCCGTTGACGTATCCGTGCTTTCTCGATCACAGCGAGACCCAAGCTACGGTCTTTGAGTCGCCTGTAAAGGTCCCTTTCAATAGGCGAAAGAGTGCGCGCCTCGCTAACTCGATCAAAGAGGAGGATCAGCTCGTGAACTATGGCGAGGAGAACTCTGGAGTTTCCCACTTTGATCTTTGCCCATTTGGAGAGGGCCTTAGCAGTACGGGAGAGCTTGGTGTGAAGTTTGCGGAAGGCGTTCATGTTAGCCACTGGACGACTCCAAGCCTGCTGGACTACCTGGTGGAAGCCCTCGATTCGTGGCCAATAGTTTTCGAAGCGAAAACATTTAGTGGGCCTATGCTCCATTGCAGTCGAAAGGAGGAGAGGGGTGTGATCAGAGACCAAAGATGGTAAAGCTCTGAGGTAAGTCTCTGGGAAGAGGAGCTCCCAGGTTGCAGTGCAAAAGGCACGATCTATCCTCGTGTGGGTAGGATTGGCCCGCTCGTTGCTCCAAGTGAAGCGACAACCTGAGAGGTGAATTTCTTTTAGCTCAAGTTTGATGATCATTGAGCGAAAGGCATACATAAGCGACGGATTAAGGTTGGAGTTGGTTTTGTCCGTGGCTTGGTAGATAAGGTTGAAATCTCCCAAAATGAGCCAGGGAAGAGTAGTTGATGCATGAGTGAAAATCTCTTGAAGAAAGAGGAGTTTATTTGTTGTGGACTGTGGGCCATAGACAACCGTGATGCGCCAGGAGATGCTTGTCAACCTTGACTTGATGGTTGCCGAGAGACAGTTAGGTGTGCTAACAATGTCGTCCATCTGAAAATAATCTTCATGCGCAAGTAGAAGGATCCCTCCCCTTGTTCCAGCAGCTGGGAGGGAGGCAAAAAGAGACCCGAAAGAACGACCAGCGCAATCCACCACAACCTGAGCATCAACAACGTCCAGCTTCGTTTCTTGGATACAAACCAACGATGCTCCAGATGAGGAGATGAGATTTCGAAGAACACTTCGCCTTGCGCCTGAATTGAGGCCTCTCACATTCCAGTTGAGGATGTGTGATGTCATTGGGGAGACAAAGAAGCATCGGACCCCGATCTTGAGTTGATCGAAGAAGTGGCACCCAAGGAAGTCGATTGATTTGCCCTTGTCGTCTGTGGGGGATCAGCAAGAGGGAGGCCGGAGAGGCTAGCCAATGCGGCGGCTACATCGACGGGTAGTGGCTTTTCCAGGAGGGCGGAGAGAAGGTCGAGGGTGCCATCAGACTTGGCGCGGGAATCAAGCCACGGCTCAAGACGCTTGGCGATGAGCTTCTTGGCCTTGTCCTCTACTGGTAGCCTTGACATGGGTTTGGCTGCAAGACGAGAGCTTCGTCGTAAAGTAGCAACCGGCGTCGGGACAACGTTCATGGACTGGCGCGATGCTCTTCTAGTAAATACTTGGAGGATAGGGGGCTTCACGGGGATGAAAAAACTTGAGACGCCAGAGCGAGGCGGCGAAAACAAGGGTAGGGAGGCCAGCGTCTGATTTGGAGCCTCCAAATCACCTTGGAAGGTTGGTGGAGCATCCTCTGCCATTAAGCCTGTGGTGTCTGCATTGGTCGAAAGGCCCCCTTCGCCGATACAAGACATTGCCGAGGGTGGGGAGGCCGACATTGGGTTTTGGGCCTCTGAGCCACCTTGGGAGGTCGGTTGAGCATCCTGTAACACAAAGCCTGTGGAGCCTGCGTTGGCCGAAAGGTCCCCTTCGCCGATGTGTGATGTTGTCGCAAGGACCATATCAGCCTCATTAGGGGTGAGTTGTAGATGAGGTGGTGCTATCTCTAGGTCGAGAAGGGCTCCATGCTCTAGGTTGGGACCACAATCATCAATTGTTAGGACCTCGACCTCCACGGTCCCTGGGGTCCTGGAGCCAATGCCAGAAGTGATGTCAGAAGTGGTAGAAGTCACCTGTCGCCACTCCCAAACAGCTTTTGAGGGTAAAGAGTTATGGACCACCCAGTGATAACGCTTGTTGTGCCTCTTTTTTCGAAGGCTCAACTCAGCCTCTTCATGTCGGCTACCGGATTGCCCTTTCTTGAAAGCTGAGGAGTTGCGGGGGACCTTATGGGTGGCAAAGCAAGAGTGGTAGTCCCCCCGGTTGCGAAACTTGGATCCACGAGTGTCGACGATAGAGTCGGGATGGTGGCGGTGGTAGCATGGTATAGCACGCATGGGTGACCTGACCGGCGGCTTCTCCCCATCCACCAGACCTAGGTGCCAAACTAGGCGAGAGTGGCCACCAAGATGCGGGGAGCCCGCTAAGGAATCTACAGCGACATCCAAGTGGATGAGAACCCTAAATGTGTCCACTCTCTTAGGATGAGCCGCACCTTTTGCCGAGTTAGGAACAATGATAGAGAGGTAGTGGATCTTGGGGATGTCGATTGGGTCCATCGTCCATGCCCACACATTGAGAGTGGCCGACTTCTCTCGGTGGCGCGAGTGCTCTTCAATAGACTGGAGCACACAAGTCGAACCAATGATGCTTTGAACAGTCTCCTCATCCCGCACATGCATGGGACATTCTCTAGGCAGAGGCGCACCCGAAAGCGAAGAGGAGTGTGGTCTTCGATTGGGCGGGGGCGCCATGGTCGGAGCTCAAGGGAGCAGGTGCTGTATTGTAACCGCCCACGTTGCGATGACGTTGCGACGGAAAGCGCACAAGGAAGTCTTCTGGGTAGTGTGGCGAGACGGAGATGCTCTCCCGTGGCGCTTCAGCCGCCTCCATTGCGGCCAAGAGGACGACGCCAGAGGCCTGCGAAGGGTCGCGAAGGCCAAAGAGGCGACACACCGCAAGACAGGAGGAGAGATCGTCAAGGGTAGCCTCCAAGTTCATCGTGGAGCGGATGAAGCTCTTCGAACGATGCGGGCGTCGGCTTGGGTCTCCCAGAACCGCCAAGGCCGGGTAGGGCAATGGAGCAGGCGATTGGTGCTTCAGAGTAGAGGGCGCTAGAAAGCGGCAGTTGCGGAAAATATGCCCGTTGCGCTTGCAGCGTCGGGATCGAATTGGATCCCTGCAGCTCACCGCCAAGTGGCCCAACTGTAGGCAGCGGAAGCAGCGAGAGTGGCGTAGACGGGGCGAGCTGAGCCCGGAGTTGTCGCAGAATCTAGAGCGTCGAAGACGCTGATCACCATGAGCTGGAGTCAAAAGTGCCTGCGCATAGGTCCTACGCGGCAAGTTGGCCGAAGCAGCGAAGCAGAAGACACTGCTCGGTTGTCCTCGCGGCGACGTCGCTTTGAGCGGACCAGAGTCCACTCCTCCTCGGAAGGGTCTTCAGAAGGTAAGGCGAAGTTGACTTGGTGCTGAGAGGTCCGAAGGACAGCCATGCTGTGTGTACTGACAGCTGGCGTCGAGACTCGGGTCGGCTTCTTGAGACAAGACCGAAGTGGATATTCTTTTTAACTTATAATTTTTTTGGCATATGTTTTTATTTGCTTCCTATAATTTTTAGTTGAGCATGCGAGTGACATAAATCTGAAAAACAATCACCTACTATTAAGTCGGTCCCTAATACATTTGAGCGTCCAACACATTTGCCTAGTACTACATGCTATGATGCTAATGAAAGCATACATATATATAAATAACTAAATTTTCATTGTAAAACTAAGCGAAGGAAATAGTGTGGGTAAACTAAAAAATATCATCAAAGTGAAAAATAATGTAGACTAAGTCATCTGTTATATAGTAAAACCGATACTTTAAATACTGTAATTGGTCATGCACCGCAGTAACGAGTATTTTTGAACAAGTTTCTGGAAGCCCATGTGCATTGTACGGTTGTACCACCTTCTGTAAACAAGTCCTTGCATCATACTCCTATTCATAGCCATTAGGCATGCATGAGCCCATGAGTAACAGAGTCAAGACGACAGTATATATATATAGCCTGTATAAAGTGTAGCCAGTCGTGGTAAGAAAGTTGGTGGATTTTCACAGAGGCAGTGGATGAGTGGACAAATATATATGGCCGATCGAGTGAAGTATTTTGACCTGTGCATGTGGACTTGAAACCATTGCGTTTTCGTTGTCACTCAGCTCGCGAGCTGGCATGCCTCGCCTGGCATGTCCATGGCATGGCAGGTACAGAGGCAAAACAAACAAGGGGCAATTGTGTTCTTACCCTTGTTTTGAGAACTAATTGTGATTTTGCTTTCATTTTTTTCAGATTGTGATTTTGCCCTTACTTTTTCAAAGTGAAGACCACCTTTACCCCTATTCCGTTAAGTGTACTTAACGGCGTCAATGACACATGTATTTTCATATTAGTATGTTATGATTTTTCCTTATTTTGAGTACATATTATTCAAAATATTTCAGCAGTGATATGATAGCTCACATGCACTTGGTTTTTGACACCGAGCTATTGAAATATTCAGAGAGGTTATTATTGATGTAATCTACCTTGCAGTCTTCGAAGATCAATTCACATGCCCAGATCAATTCACATACACGCATAGATCAATCGTGATTTTACCCTGCTTGCGTCGCCGGCCCCGCCCGCCTGCCTGCGCTGCCGCGCCGCCGGCGAGCACGGCTTGCTGCATCACTCGCCTGCCTGCGTTGCCTGCCTACCCCGCCCGCCCGCCTGCGCCGCCCACCCACGCCACCGTCCTTCCTGCCTGCCTACGCCTCGCGGCGTTTTGTTTCCTGCTGCGGCGCTTATGTGGCCCTAGCTTAATGGAGTTAAGAATAAGGGTAAACGGCTGGTTCAATTAGAAAAAACAGGGGCAAAATCACAATCCGGAAAAAATAAGGGTAAAATTACAATTAGCTTTGAAAAGCAAGGTAAAATCACAATTTTCCCAACAAACAATGTCCATGTCCATGAATCATGCATGCATGTCGATGAGTTGGTTTTGATTTCACCGCCCAGAACCGCCGCCACCCCGCCCAGAACACCGGCCTCGCCATCCACGCCTGCCGCGTCGTGCCCTCGCCGGCGCCGGCGGCGACGTACCTGGGCCGGCGGTGGCGGCGCTACTCGCGGGTGGTGGTCATGATGTCCTACATCGGCGAGCACGTCAGGCCGGAGGGGTGGCTGGAGTGGGGCGCGAACGGCAGCACGTCCGCGCTGGACACGCTATACTACAGCGAGTAGTACACGAACTACGGGCCCGGCGCGGCGGTCGCCGGCCGAGTGCCGTGGCGCGGCCACCGCGTCATCAACGACACCGCCGAGGCAGAGAGGTTCACGGTGGCGTGGTTCATCTCCGGCCACCGGCGTCTCCTTCCTCGCGGGGCTCTGGCTCTAGGCTCAACGCTTACTGAGTTACTGGCGGTAACAGAACGGTAATAACTCGTTTTGCATTGGAATGCTGCGTCGTAACTCAACAAATCTGCAGTGGATTGGCATGTTTGCATGCATTCGTGCTAGATGCCCATGTTTTGAGGGTCTCGTGTGGTGTCGGCACCGACCGAATTGAATAGCTAGCGTGATATATGGCAACCTTATGTAGGTCGACTACTCGAAAGCGTGACTCTTTGTTGGTTCAGATCTCCGCTTCATGTGGACCAAATTTTATCTGTTTTAGTACTACTCCCTCCAGTTTGATATTTCCTATCGTTTTAGATAAGATCTCACATACCAAGGAGTGATTAATTGCAGTGGATAAGTATCTCAAAGTGCTACACCTGTGCACCAAAAGCGTGTAGCCTAGTGGTTATGATTTAGTTTATCGATGCAGGATGCCCAGGTTCGAATCCTGGCTCCGTACTCTAGCTTTTTTCATGCGGCTGCACATGCAGCGTATTGAGATATTTTGCATAGCTCGCTCGTTGCCGCGCGCATGAATTTTTTTTGCACCGCGCTCGCCACTCGTTGCCGCGCGCATGAATTTTTTTTTTGCATCGCGCTCGCCACTCGTTGCCGCGCATCCCATGCATTTTTTTCCTGCGCGTTATATATATCTGCGTTACATTAGAGCACTCATATATATATCTAATGCATTTTTTTTCCAAATGCATTACGGAAAGAAATATTTCTAGCATTGTTAGCAAGAAGCACAAATGGAAAACTAAAACGCCATGTTTCCAAGGAAGTTGCTGAACTGTTTGGAGTTCACATTCGATCTGTTCAACGTATTTGGAAGCAAGGTAAAAGTTATCTTGATCAAGGCATTTTGGTTCATGTTTCTAATAGAAGGTGCAACGCCGGTCGTAAGCGAGTCCAAGTAGATTTATCTGCACTGTGTGCCATTCCTTTGAAGGATCGAACAACGTTGGAAGATGTATGTGCTCGGTTACATGTGACTAAATACAAGCTGTTGCAACTGAAACGGGAAGGTCTCATTAGACGTCATTCGAACAGTATAAAGCCATGTTTAACAGATGCAAACAAGAAAACTAGGCTGCAATGGTGTGTGTCCATGCTTGATCAAGGTAGCATGCCCAACAGTCCAATGTTTAAGGGCATATTTGATGTTGTTTATATTGATGAAAAATGGTTCAATCTTACGAGAAAATCCGAGAGATATTATATGATTGCAAATGAAGATGAGCCCACACGTACATGTAAAAGCAAGAACAACATTCCTAAAATGGCAGCTGCTTATGCTCGGTCTACTCGCTGGCCATTAGAGATGCTAATGGCAGCTGCTCATGCATGCAGCCAAGAGCTAATGCTGCATGCCTTATGAAGCGTTGCCATGCATGCAGCCAAGAGCTAATGCTGCATGCAGGCATGCAGCTCAAACGTCGTGTTGGTTCGTTCTCTCAGCCTCGTAGGACGCGTGTTCAAACAAGGAGCCGTGTTCAAACAAGGCGCCGCTCGCCGCTGCCATCAATACGCGCGACGGAACGATTCTTCGGTAATCAGCGCAATTAAGAGCTGTACTCAAAAGACGCACCGAACGTTGCAGCGATAGATATTTTCCAACTTGATGCAAAATGCTCCAGCGATAAGAAATATCGAACCGGAGGGAGTATATCTTTACCTAATAATAAAGAAAATAGAGTTTCCCTTCCTATTTCTTCGTCCGTCCGATCCTTCTTCGTCCGTCTCTCTTTCTCCTGCTCGCGTCGTCCCCCTTTCCCGAAATCCTAGCTATGCTCGCCCGCCCCCACCTCCGCCCCCGCCCCTACCCGGCCGCCACCGCCCCCCGTCTCTCGGCTCTCTCCCTCGCTAAACCCTCTCCCTCCCTCTCCCTCATCCCTCACGTCTCTCTCTGTCTCCCTCCCCATCTCCATGCCACCTCTCTCCCAGGCGGGCGCCCCCACCCATCTCGCTGGCCGCTGCCCCCGACGCAGCCTCCCCCAGGTCGGCGGCTCACCTCGTGTCGCCCCCACCCACCTCGCCGGCCACCGCCCCCGACGCGGCCTCCCCCAGGTCAGCGGCGGCCACGGACGTCGAGCTTCTGAAGTGGGCGTGGCGCAACGAGAAGGCCGCGCCAGAGTTCCTCCGCTTCGACTCCCCCCTCGTCTCCCGCGTCCGTGAGCAGATCCAGCTCCTCGTGAGCCCCCCCCCCCCCCCCCCCCCCCC
>SPJY01033365.1:762618-862380 GCA_005191435.1 Raddia distichophylla | reverse complement strand
GACCAGCCTATGTACACCGACGAGATGTTTCATAGAAGGTGTCGGATGAAAAGACCACTCTTCCTACGTATTGTAAGTGCACTTGGTGAATGCAATTCCGAATTTAGAGATAGGTTTGATGCTACTAATCGAGTGGGTCTCTCAACGCTTCAAAAGTGTACGGCCACAATACGATCGGTGCAAGCACTGCATTCAAATGCTTGGAAAAGTTCGCTGAAGGGGTGATTGCCAAATTTGGTCCGGAGTACATGCGCCCCCGAGCTGTGATGAAGTGGAGAATTTGCTTAAAGTTGGTGAATCTTGTGGGTTCCCTGGTATGGTAGGGAGCATCGATTGTATGCACTGGCCATGGAAAAATTGTCCTATCGCATGGAGGGGCCAGTTTACTTGTGGTGATCAAGGTGTGCCTACTATGATCGTTGAAGCGGTTGCTTCACATGTCCTTCATATATGGCATGCTTTTTTTGGTTTGGCGGGGTCTAACAATGACATCAATGTGCTTAATCAGTCACCACTGTTCATTGAGTCTTTGAAAGGCGAAGCTCTACGAGCGCATTTCACAGTGAATGGGACACAATATGATAGGACATACTATCTTGGAGATGGTATATACCCTGAATGGGCTATGTTCGTGAAGACAATACCTCTTCCTCAGACGGACGAGGATAAATTATTTGCATGCTATCGGCAGGGGCAAGGAAAGATGTTGAGCGGGCTTTTGGTGTGTTGCAATCCCGCTTTAACATTGTGTCCCGCCCAGCACGGCTTTGGAAACGGTTTTCCATCGGCAAAATCACGAAGGCTTGTGTCATTCTTCATAATATGATTGTTGAAGATGAATGAGAATTAATTAACACACCTCTAGATCTAAACCAAAGTGCAGAATCCTTTTTTGTTCTACCGCCGGAAGTCAAGAAAGGGGGTAATGCTGTTTTGGCTGATGTACTAAGAAGGAATTCCTCTATTCGTGCTCGACCAACACATGTTCGACTAAAGAAGGATTTAGTTGAACATATTTGGGAGCTCTATGGAAACAATGCAAATGTTTAGTTATGTATGGGTTAACTTATTGTTTTTATCTCTTTGTTATACTTCCCTTATGAATTAATGTATCCAAATTATATGTCAATTATAATATTATTGTTTTATTATTTTTCTCTTAATAATTAATGTATCCAAATTATGTGTCAATTATAATATTTTTGGTTTATTATTTTTTAACTCTACAACACTACAAACATGCTACAAAGTTAGGTTGTACACTTGATCACCACATTGTTTTAATTTTTCAATAAATAACTATGTAGACAGTTTAGAGACAATCCATTGTATAGTAGTCTCTAGTGTAGTCTATGACATGTATTTGGATAGAGACAGCAGCTGTCGACAGCTGTTGTCCCTAAAGCCTTGTCATGTCACCTAGAGACAGCTCTATAGACAGTGCGTACAATGGGCTGTCTCTAAAGCTGTCTACACAGTCATTTAATAGTTGCATGGAGTTTAAAAATTGTGGTGATCAAGTGTGCATGTTATATTTGTAGCCTAAATGTTTCCACTCCATTGTTATAACTTGATTTTGATACATGCTATATTGAATTTATATGAAAATTAACATGATGTGTATACAAAAATTAACGTGCATATCATAACGTGATGTACATACAACAATGTGAAAGCATCAATTTCACATTACCAAGAGTCAAGGTGAAAGGAAAAAAAATCTATAACTAGTGTGAACAGATCAAAGTAGTCACTAATTGGTGTGAAAGATCAACAATTTAGGCACTAATCGGTGTGAAATCAAAAAACAACGGATCAGTTGAGCAGTTCAGTTTAACACAATTTAACCATACAAGTCTGAACACATAACAGCTCAGTTTAACACAATTTGACCATACTAGTATGTACTGAACTAGTCTGAACACATAACAGCTCAGTTTAACACAATTTAACCATATCATCACATAGAAACTGAAGCTGAGATGATTCTGCATTTGCAATATCAGTTCAGTTCAGCCATAACCATCTAACTTAATAACCATCTCAGCTCATACATAGATAACAAAAGGAGCTCATACATATATAAGCTTATCACTTAATAACCATCTCAGTTCAACAATAGATAGCAAAAGGAGCCCTGTCAGCATCCATCCTTGACTTTTTTTTTTTTTGAAATCCCCATTGCAGTATTCCACTGCATGTTAACAAAATTTTCCACGAGTTAGGCCACAAAAATAGTCTTCAAATCAGTTAACAGTACAATTAATAAAAGAAATCGATAGTGGCTTGGGACTTAAAAAAATTACCTATCAAGCATCGCCAAGCAACTTCTTACCCAAACATTTGATTGCCTTCATGTGCTCAGCTCGGATATCATCGGGCATGCTACTAGTGTCTCGAGACATGAGAGACATGTATGTTTCCAGCATTTTTGCCTCCTTATTCTCCTTAGAGGCTTGATGAGTAAGTCTAGTTGATTCAAGCTTCTCGGAGGAGACACGCTGTTGTACTTCCATCAATTCACTGCGATTTTTATTCGATTCAGCCTGCATATGTAAGAACTTATCAAGCTCTTCTATATCTAATCTACTCTCATTCTCTTTCTCCTTGAGTTTGTTTCGCTTGGCATTACGTTCAACCTTAGTTAATTTACATCCCTTTGGGCGTGGGATATCACCAACATCTATGCAAGACGGCATGTCACCCGTCTGCCCTACCTCTGAAACTTTTCTTTTCTTCTAATGTCATACCAATCTTAATTCCTCATCTAATGTCCAATTTAAACGTTTCTCAGTCCTTGATGGTGCATCATCTTCTATGTTGTCAACAATGATTGGTTTAGATTGCAAGTTTGATGGGCTGGCAAAATGTTGTGGTTATTCAGTACTAATACATGGTTGTGTTTGCACATTGCATGTTGGTGGTGGTGGTGTCGACAAAGGAATGTAATGCGAAGGGCCACCAACAAAGTGAAAGTTTTGACCGTTGTGCTGCTGAGAACCATCTTGTGACCATGGAGGTTGGATGAAATTTACAAAACCACCAGGAGGGCGATAATCCTTCCCCCTACGATCAATGATATTTGAAAGTGAGGATCGAGGTGCCCGGAGCCGACACCACCGTCGCCACCATGATCCCGCCGTCTCCTTCGCTCCGGAGATCCCAGAGGTAGTTGGGACGGAGGATGGAGTTGCCTCTCCCTGGCGATCACCCTGGCGATCACCAACATGCCACCGTCTCCTTCTTGGATCTTTCCTCTCTCTTCTCCGCCTAATCAATCATGGATCATATTCCTGATTTTGCAAAAGATTGGGATTTTCGTCCAGGTTGGTCTTTCGCACGACAAATCTCCCGAACCTTTGGTTCTTCTGTGGATCTTGGAGATCGTTCTCTACATGTTTTCCCTGGTTTTCGTCTTCTGGTCACTTTCTCTCGTGCTACTTTCCGGCTGAATGAACAAAGTGTGGCCTGGGCACTTCAATCTTGCCTTGGAGGAAATCACAATGGTTTTCATGTCAACCGTTGTTATGACTATGGCTTCGAATTTCGTGTAGCATCAAACAAGGTTGGACATGCAATTAAGAACCTGGTGTCGATCAAAAATAGACACTTTTCTTTGTACTTTTTTCTCTGGCGTGATGGGGGTCCTGATTTTCGACGGGAATATCAATCTTGGTTGTCAGAGCATGAGAATCTATGGACCATTATTTCCAGTCGACGAAGGAAGGCTTCCCATTCTAATCATGTTCATTTTGCACGTCCAATGGTTTCTTCGGTCAGACTTTTTGATACACATGATAATTCTGCTATCAAATTTGGTGCTTTTGAGCCACTAAGGTTATCTTCTTTGAGTACTCAGAAATGGTCTTTTGGATCCTCAAGGTTTAATTCTTCACCAATTCCAGTCAGTTCTGTGTTCCGTCGTTTGAACCAATCTTTACCGTGTTCATCGCCAACAGCTCGAAGTGCATATGCTGATAGACCGGTTCAGAATTTGAAAGCTCCGGATTTTCCTACGTCACAGTTTGGAAAGTGTTCAAAATGCCTGGGTTTGGGTCACTTTGCAACTTCTTGCACCCGATCAATTCGTTGCTGGGCCTGCTTTAATTACAGGCATCGGGCTAAATGGTGTTTAACAAAAGTCCGGCCCAAACTCTTCTGGAGACCTAAAGTCCAATTATGTGGCGAGGCGCTCTCTTCTATCGGTTTTCGTGCTGCCTCTTCCATCTCTTCACCTTCCAACTGTACTGACAACTCCAAATCTCCTCAGTCCGTTGCTCCCATGGCAAATTTTGTCGGAGAAAATGTTGATCAGCAGGGTGGTTGGGAGCCAGTCTTAGCCCAGCATCCTCTTCAGCCTCAAGAATCCATCACCTTTGATCAATCAGGCAGTACTGCTAGATTTCTTAGAGCTCATGGGCCAGATTCTCATTTGACTGTGGAAGATGTGCTTGCTGGTTTCTCAGGACATTCTTCCTCCTCTTCCTCTGGAGAAGTCTCCTCAACCTTTACTGTCCAGAGAGACCCTCCTGTCTCCCTGCAAAATCAACAGGCTGCTCAGCACTTTGCGCTGCTCTGTCGTCAGATTTTACCTGTAGTTAAAGCTACAGCTCCCATGCTGGTTCATGCCATGCCTGCTCCGCGGTTCTTGAAGAGGAATTGGGGGGAAGCTTTTGAGCCGATTGTGATTGAAGCCAAATTGGTTCTGGGCCAGTGTGAAAGTGTTTCTAGCAGCCCGAGTTTGGCTTTGGTGCCTTTTCAGCCAGTGCTTCCAGCTCTTATGCTTCAAGCCTGGGCTGCCTCTCTTGATGCTACGGTTAGTTGGGCCACTTTGAATGACCCAGGTTTGCCCTCCACCCAGGTTTTTGAGCAGGACATTCCCCAGAATCTCATGCAGCCTCGTCATCAGCCAATATGTGATGGTTTTTTAAAGGATACTCCTTCCGTCCATTCAATTCAGCAGCAGCCATCCCCAAAAAGACGAAAAGGACGTCGCGGGTTCAAGAGTGTAATTTGTGAAGACAGTCTCAGACGCAGTCCTAGACTCAAAAAACTAAATTCTGGTTACTGCCCAACATCCTCAGCGCCTCAACAGAACCAGCAGGAGAAGGGAAATTCTGTTCAGAAGATCTCCATTGAAGACCTTCGTCAAGAGCATCCATCCACAGATCCAGTACCGGATGATCTTCTTCGTACCTGGGCAGTTAAACTGTGTGGGATTCCTGACAAGAAGCTTTCAGAATCTGATGATGATGTTGATTGATTGTTTTAGAACTGATGCACTCTTTTATTGGCCTTGCTTTTGGGAGTTATATCTTACTGATGTAACTCGTTTATCCTTGCTCTTTCATATTTTGCTTATTTATGTCAATGTTGGATAGACATCAGTGGAAGGTTCTATGTTGGAATATCCGTGGAATTAATTCTGAACACAAGTGGTTAGCTCTTCGATCTGTTATTGATTCATCCAAAGCTCATATAGTCTGTTTGCAAGAAACAAAGAAGGATTTTTTTGATCGAAATTACATTAGGCAGTTCTCCCCTAAGAGATTTGACCAATTTGTTTTTTCGCCCTCTCTGGGCTCATCTGGTGGACTGCTCATTCTCTGGAATAGTAGGGATTTCAAGGGAGTTGTGGTTGACAGCCATAGTTTTGCTATTTCTGTGGATTTTAGCTGTTTGCGTTCTTCGGCTATATGGCGCTTAACAAACGTCTATGGGCCGTGTCAGGGACAGATAAAAGAGGATTTTTTAAACTGGTTAGTTCAATATCAGATTCCAGATGATCTTGATTGGCTTTTGATTGGGGATTTCAATTTATA
This sequence comes from Raddia distichophylla, assembly GCA_005191435.1. Classification (NCBI taxonomy): domain Eukaryota; kingdom Viridiplantae; phylum Streptophyta; class Magnoliopsida; order Poales; family Poaceae; genus Raddia; species Raddia distichophylla. Next base: position 856,558 of record SPJY01033365.1, on the reverse strand, counting down.
TAGATCAGTTCATGACAGGAATAGGCCAGGTGGCAGTATCAATGATATGTTAACTTTCAATATGATAATCTCGCAGCACCGCCTTTGTGAAATACCTCTAATCAATTGCTCATATACTTGGAGTAATATGCGTGCTGATCCATTGCTTGTCAGATTGGATTGGTTCTTTACTTCTTCTTCTTGGACCCTAAATTATCCAAGCACTCAAGCTGAGGGTTTGCCTCGCATAATTTCAGACCATACTCCCTGTCTCATCCGTTTCAGCACCTCTTTCCCACGACCCAATCTCTTTCGTTTTGAAAACTTTTGGGTGGACCTACCGGGATTTTATGATACAATGGAATACTTTTGGTCTCTGCCGGTCATAGGAAGTAATAGTGCAGTTGTGATATCCAAGAAACTCAAGATTCTCCGAAGAGGACTGAAGCTCTGGAGTAGACAATTTAGATACTCAGCCGTTTATACCAATAATTGTTCAGTAGTAATTGCTTTCCTAGACCTCTTAGAAGAACTGAGGACACTCACGGCAGTCGAAAAATGGTTTCGAAATATCATACAAGATCACCTCACCCTCCTACTTGCTTGTCAGAAGCGGTATTGGCAACAAAGGAGTAAAATTAAATGGGCAAAACTAGGTGATGAAAACACAAAATTCTTTCATGCCAAAGCTACTGAACAATGTCGAAAGAACTCCATAGCAATTCTAACAACAGCTGCTGGTGAGGATCTTACTGACCACTCTGATAAGGCCAATCTGCTACGAGAGACATATAAGCAAAGAATGGGCTTTTCTATGCAGCCTACTATGTTGTTTGATCTGCATAACCTCATTCACCCAATGCAAGACCTCAGTTTTCTGTCTGATGAGTTCTCCAAGGAGGAAATTGATTCAGTTGTTAAACAAATGCCTTTGGATAAGGCACCTGGACCTGATGGTTTTAGTGGCCTTTTCTTTAAAAAATGCTGGCAGGTTATTAAGCAAGACTTTTATCAACTTTTTCAGCATTTTTATCAGGGAAATATCAATTTGCAGGCCTTGAATAATTCCTTCATTACCCTGGTTCCAAAGGTGCAGCATCCAGTTAAAGTTGATGATTTTAGACCTATCTCTCTCATGAGTGGGGTCCTAAAATTAATCACCAAAGTCCTAACAAACAGGTTGCAGCAAGTTTTCCCTCTTCTGGTCCACAGTAACCAATATGGATTTATTAAGGGTCGATCTATTCAAGACTGTGTTGCTTGGTGTCATGAGTTTATCCATCTTTGTCAAGCAAGCAAGCAAAGCTGAAGTGGTAATGATTAAGCTCGACTTTGCTAAAGCGTTTGATACTATTGAACATACAACAATTCTTTCTATAATGCAAGCAAAAGGTTTTCCAGATTTGTGGATCAAATGGATTCAACTTATTTTTAGCTCAGCCTCCTCCTCTATCCTTTTGAATGGATCACCTGGTCTACCTTTTTCTTGTAAGAGGGGGGTGAGGCAAGGAGACCCTTTATCTCCTCTGCTCTTTGTTCTCGGAGCTGACCTTTTGCAAAGTATCATGAACAAAGCAATGACTGAAGGGGTGTTTTCAAGGCCAATTAATGATCCTAGCACAGAGGATTTCCCTATTATCCAATATGCAGATGATACGGTTATTTTTATGCCTGCTTGTGCTAAGCAATTGTACTATCTCAAAGGGATACTACAATCCTTCACCTCCTCAACAGGTCTGAACATCAACTTTCATAAGTCTCAAATTCTCCCAATCAATGTTGAAGATGATAAAATGCAAATTTTGGCCTCAACATTTGGTTGCCAAATTGGCTCCTGGCCTATGCCATATCTAGGTATTCCACTTGGCTTAAAACGACCATCCATGCAAGATTTCATGCCTTTGATCTCTCGCATTCAAAATCGTCTAGGGAGTACTTCCACATTCCTCTCTCTGGGAGGCAGGTTAACCATAGTGAATGCAGTTCTTTCAGCTTTGCCAATGTACTTCATGTCTACTTTACAATTACCTCAGTCGGTCATTAATCAAATTGATAAGGTCAGACGGTTTTGTTTGTGGAAAGGCAATCAGGGAGCTTCTGATCACGTTCAATCTTTGATAGCTTGGCCGAAGGTTTGTACTCCAAAACAAGCCGGCGGACTAGGAGTTCTTAACCTCAAACTTCAGAATAAATCTCTTCTGATGAAGCATCTGGACAAATTTTACAATCATGTGGACACCCCTTGGGTCCGGTTAGTTTGGGCAGTGTATTACACTAACAGTGTTCCTCATGCTATTTCTGTGAAAAGTTCATTCTGGTGGAAACAACAAATGAGTCAGTGTACCATCTTCCGAGGGATAGCTCAGGCAAGAATAGGTGATGGATCATCAGTTTTGTTGTGGAGGGATATGTTCAATGGTTACCTCCTGAGTTCTAAGCTTCCTCACCTCATGAGTTATGCCAAGCACCCCAATTGTTCAGTGCATCATATGTTGGAGCATCCCTCTCTCCAGGATCATTTTCACTTGCCTATTTCTTCACAAGCTTTGGAAGAATGGCAACATCTACAGGATGTTTTGACCGAGATTGCTGCACAAGAGGGTAACCATGATACATGGACTTACATTTGGGGCGATAATAAGTTCAAGGTTAAGGCTTTTTACAATCATCATTTTCAACGGCTGCCTTCTGGCAGTATTTTCATAAAATTGTGGAAGACCCGTTGTGTTCTTAAGTGCAAAGTCTTTGCCTGGTTACTCCTACATGATCGGATAAACACCAGAAATATGTTGAGAAGAAGGGGGATGCAATTAAATAATTACTCCTGCCCCATGTGTGATACAAATCTAGAGGAATCTTCAGTGCATCTCTTTTTTCAGTGTCCTTTTGCCAACCAATGTTGGCAGACTATACAGATCCAACTACCTCCTTCAGTGTTATCAACTTCTGAACAAAGCTGGTCTCACCTGCTCAACAATTTTGATCACCCTCTTGCCATGGATATTTCCATTATGGCTATCTGGCATATATGGAAGATGCGCAATAGAAAGGTCTTTGATGGAGAGTTTGTTTCCACTTTACTCTGGAAGAGAGATTTTCTTTTGGATTTGAGGCTTCTTCTAGTTAGACTCAAACCTCAACATTTGGATCTCTTACGAGCTTGGCTTGTGTTGGTGGATGACCCTTAGTGTTGGGCTTTTCACCACTTTTTTGTACATATGTAAACTCTTTCTTGTTTAATATATAGTCCATGGTGGGGCCTTCCCACCGTGGTTTCAGACAAAAAAAATGATATTTGAAATAAACAATATGTAAGAAAAGATAAGTGACTAAGAAGGTCACTTCATAATATTTTAATGCTCCTCAAGCAAAGAAAAGGTGGGACATCAAACAGTAAAAATACCGCAAGCCCGCAACTGATCGCGCGTAGGAGACGGCTGCTGGTACAACGCGCGTCGACTCGTCACCAGGCCGTCGCTCCAACGTAGTAAATTGCGCTCGCGTCATCGCTTCACCAAGCGACGGCTCTTTTCTCTCTCCTATTTCTCTCTCATCCACCTCAACAAAAATGTGACATGGCATCTTTAAGAGACGGCTGAGTTGAAGCATTGTACATGCCCTTATACATGCTCTTAGGGTCCAGGTCGGTTCGGGACCTGAACTGGTCCACATTAAATATGCAAAACCGAATTACTGATTGTTACTATCGAGAAACAATTAACTTCACGCATTTTTTGCATGCAGTTCAAATCTTGCGGGGGACACATCAAGAGATGGCAATGGGTGCCCATAACCCGCAACCCAACGGGTTTTTACTCTATTAGGGTACGGGTTTGGGCTAATTACTCTACCCATGGGTTTGCTAATGGGTCAAAACACAAATCCAGCGGGTACGCGCGCGGGTATGGGTATGGTCATGTACTACCCACACCCGCAAACCATGGGTAATAAAAACCCAAACGCGGGTAATGACTAATGATTAATGAACTACATGTAATGGATTAATGGTGTTGTGCTGCTGTTATGAACTACTTGTTATTTTGTTAAGTGCGGATGTTCTGGCTAATAGTTGATGGTTTCTTTCATTATTAAGTGTTGTTGTGTTGGCTGTTGAAGTGTTGTCGTGTTGATGTTGGCGGTCTAGGCAACCTGTGGGTACCCTAAACCCGCATGGGCATGGACACGAGCAAAAACTCGTACCCGTCATGGGTATGGGTTTTTTAGTGGGCAGATTTTTTTCTTCTTAGGCATGGGTTTGGGACAGTGATACCCAGTGGGTTTGTACCCATTGCCATCTCTAGACACATCCCTAGAAGGTTGGGAGACATTAACCGCTCCATTCAAAAGTGTTTTCTTGTTTTCTCGTTGTAAATTTTGATTTGAAGATCGAATCGACGAATGGTTTTTCACCTTTGCGTTGCTAATAGTTTTTTAAACAAAACAAGATCAAACTTGCCGTAGTTTTTTTTTATATCATGGTTGCAATTTAATTGATTTTGTAATTCACTGCTATGTATTACGAATTAAAACAGAGACCGAGTTCTCTATAGCTTTTTAAATTATTTGGCTTATCTTCTTATTTGTTTATCTTCATTTAAAATATAAATAATTTTTTTTCAATCTTGATTTTTCTCTAGCTCAAAGCATTGTCTAAAATGCTCTCTAAAGCAAGTCAAACAAAGGGGACCCAACTCTCGAGGCCAACTTGGGAAGCTTTTAAAGTTTGAAAATTAGTCAAATAAGTAGATAAATCAAATAGATAAGTTAGGGAGAACAGTTTAAAGATGATATTTTTACATGCTCGTAGCATCTAGTAAAATGTAGGAAAATACATATCTAACGATAAAATTTGTTATTACCGATAATTACAATGTTTTGCTAGCGAGTAACATTCAGCAATGTTAGGTAAAAATAGAAAAAATCTTATAAGGGCTGACAATTACAATTCGTCCAGTAAAAATAGAAAACCCAACAAAGGTCGGTGACCATGGCAGGGGCTGGACCTTCGGCGAAGATCGGCGGCGAGGTTGGACCTCTAGCGAGGAGAGGGCGTTGAGGCACGGATGACGGAAGTCACTCACGGCCTACACGATAGGGACGGCGGCAACACGACGACGGTGGCATGGTGGCGGGGCAGGACGGAGGCCGAAGGCCCGGGGTAAGGGCGCGTTGGTGTGTTTGGGCAGAAGCCGGGTGATGTCAGCGCTGGGGAGGCCGACACGCTGCAGAGGCGAGCAAAGGGCCACCGCGACCGGTTGTAACATCCTGAAAATTTGGTAAGTTTCAAATATTTTGTTTTAGCTTAATTAGTTGCCAAATAATCATTTATGAAATTTTGTAATTTAAATATCAACCTAAAATCATTTTCTAATTTCCAAAGAGAGAAAACTGTAAATTAACTATACATTTTCTATGAAGAATGCTTGCTATTATTTTTCCTAGGTTGCCAATGCTTCAAATATTTTTTTGGGAATTTTTCTAGTTTTCTCCTAAGCTATTTGGTATTTTTAATAATTAGAGAACTCAAATAAGTATTTTTTGGAAATAAGAAAAAAGTTTTTATTTCTGTGGGGAGATTGCGACGTGGCGCAATTTGGGCCGTCTATTCGCGCACATGCGAATTCTGGGCCATCGAATGCCACTTACTAGGCCGAACTGGTACGTTTTATTAGCGAACGTCTGTTGGTTGTCACAGAAGGGTCGTAGCCGTCCTATCCACTCCGCATTCTTCTCCAACTCTGCACCGGGGTCAAGTGGGGTAGTTGCGCCGTCACGGGCCGGGCCTCGCTGTTCGAGCCACCCTAGGGTTTCTCGACCCTATTTAAGGCACGAGGAAGGTTTCCGAGAGCTCGCAGAAGCCGCCGCCACAGTTAGTTCTGGCCGAGAAAGTCGGAGCCGCCGGGGAGAGGGAAGAGGGCGTTTGGGATCCAAGAACTCTGAGAGGAATTCCGTTGTTGCCGGTGAGTCTCGTGCGCTGATTCTTGGTCCAATGCATCCGTGTGTCTTTGGGATCACGTTGGTGGTCTCAGTTTGGCAGGGAGAGTATCGGAGCGTCATCGCCATCGAAGCCGAGCACCGCCGCCGCCATTGGAGGTCGTCCGAGCTCGGCAAGCGTCGCTGGACTTGCTTTTGGGATCGGTAAGCACCTATAGACCCCGTAGATGCCGAATCTAGCCTTAGCTTGGATTGGGCATGGTCGGAGATGCAAATTGGGGATTGCCATAGTTTCGTCGCCGCTTTGAGCAATATAGCTCATCGCCGGTGAGTCGCTGGTGATGGGTTTTGGTCCCAAGAGGTTCGTGAGCCCGAGGGGAAGCAATTGCACCCATCCGGGTGCTATTTGGTGGCCGCAATCGCTAGATCGGCCAACTCCAGTGAAGCATCACAGTGCCGACCTTGGGCAGAGGTTGCCGAGGAGGTGAGCCTTTGACAGGTGGGACCCACTTACCCGTGGGGCCCGTATGCCAGTGAGCCAGAAATACATAGAGGGCGCGTGGCCGCGTGCTGACGTGTGCAACCACATGGCGCTGTGGGGCCCGCGTGCCGATGAGAGAATGAGAGAGAAAGAAGGCTGCGTGGACTGAGTCCGCCATGGGCCGTGAGGTTGGCAAGTTTGGCCCACTGGTCGGTGCAATGCACGGTGGATTTTTTTGAAAATTTTTATTTAATTTCAGGAATTGTTTTAATTGGACAGAAAATGATTTAAAGCTTAGGAAATTCATATATTTGATTCCAAAACCCAAAAGTTCCCATTCAAGTCTCTAAAAATCTAGAAAAATGAGATCTATCTATTTTTGAATTTTATTCAATTTTTCCAAATAGTTTTCTATTCTGTTTTATTTATTTGTTGTTCTTTCTATTGGTTTTTGCGTAGAATCGTTTGCTTCGGAAGGTGTGGAAGACTTTGTTGTAGATCAAAGGAGAGTGGAAGCAAGGCAAGTCATATATAGTCCTTGATCATGTTGAAACCAATTTAAAAATAAAATGAATTTGTTTATTAAACTGCATAGCTATGTTTACATTATTTTATATGGGAGATTAGCTATACCTGATTGATGTGTCTATCCATTCTATTGAATATATGTTGTATCACACCAATATTCATTTGTAACTGAGATTATCATCATTTTAGTTAGATAATTATGATACCATTTGGGTTGGTAGTTGTTCACTAGTTTTCTTAGTCATGCACGTACTTCCGGGAGGTTGTTAATTAATCTTGATTAATGAGAGATATAGAATTGAGAGTAAAGACATGTGTTGCTTTGACATGAGAAAAGCATGTGTTGCTCCATCTACGTGGTTAAGCATGTGTTGCTCTTGTGTGAATGTCGGCATGTGTTGCCAATTTGATAAAGAACCCGGGGGTAGTTTTGACTAAGGTAAGTGGGCTCTAATGTGGGCGTGGAGCTTGTGTGGCTTGGCAATGGTGCGTTTAGAAGGAAGTCCTGCTTTGGCCACCACTAAGGACTTAATCTTGTAAAGCATTTTCGAGCAACATACAGTACAAACCAAGAACTTGACTTCAGTTGAGTCTAGTAGCTTTGGCCACCACTAGGTCCCGTTCTTTTGAGCTGATCTGAATGGCTGAACAGCTGAACGGCTAAAATGACTAAATTTCGAGAGCTTCTCGAGGTAGTCTTGAGATTCGGATCCATTTTGTTTTACTTGCTTTTTAAAGTGTTAGGACCCACCTTCGAAATAGTGAAAAACGGACTCAAAAAACCTAAAGCATATGTCTTTTGAAAACGTAGATAAGCCGTTAAGTTGTTAAGTCGTTAAGCTGTCAAGCTGAAAAGAACAGAGCTAGGAAAGAACTGTTTATGAGGGTTCTTTGGAGGATATGTGCTATCATGCAACGATCTATATTCGTTGATGTTGTTGCACTAGCTTCGTGTATAAACGACCAAATACTTATTCAGCATTGTAGGCGTTAAATAAGTACTCAGCGCCTCGATCATTGTGCCTAAAGGTAGAGTTTTGGCACCCAATGATAATTTTTTCCCGTTAACCACACACACAATTCCGTCAAATGAAAAACTATAACGCGTCTAGATTAAAACTATCAAACCAAATGTTAAAAATTGTCAAACCTGGTGTTGCATGTAGCTCGCAACTCACATGTGAATGCATTAAATAATCATACTAATATCTTTTCTAATCATTTTTTTGTCGTACTCCCTCCGTCCAGCAAAGATCAATGTATTTGGCTTGGGCATCGAGACCAAGACGGGATGAAATCGCAGCGTAATCCATTTAATTTGCGTTGAGCTGGCTGCAGCGTCGCCTCGTTTTCGGTGGCCATCCCCACGTTGCGCGCTCCCCGCTTAAGGGCATCTCCAATGGGGCCAGGTCAGCTGGCTATAAGCCATCCACATCAGATTTTTGGATGAGCTGGAGGAGAGAAGATGCGGCTTAGGTTGGCGTCGGCGCTTGATGTAGCGCCGGTTGCTTAGCGAGCGGCTCGACGCTCGCTCGGCACGTGTCCTCCCTCCCTCTCTGGCTCTCTCTCTCTCCCCCTCGCAGAGCCCGCGCAGCGCTGCCGTCGCCGCCGCGGCGCCGGGGCCGCCGTCGCCGCCAGATCCCTCCCCGCTCAGCGCTGCCGTCGCTGCCGCGCCGGAGCTCTCTCCCTCTCTCCGCCGCGACGGGATCTGAGGTGGATGGGTGGGGTGGCAACGGCGAAGCGAGGGGACGCCGCGCCGGCGGCGGAGATGGTGAGGGGAGGGGACGCGGCGCTTCGCGGCCGTCGCCGCGCCGTCGGAGATGCAGAAGGGAGGGGACGCCAGATCTGGGCCGCGCCGTCGCCGTGTCGTCGGAGATGGCGAGGGGAGGGGCGTCGTGGTGAGGTCACGTGGGACGGTGGTGGCGAGGAGAGGGAGGGCGCCGGTGGCTAGGCGGCTTGAGGCGGCGAGGGGAGGGGGCGGCGTGGGGCGGCGGCGGCTTGAGGCGGCGAGGGGAGGCGGCTTGAGGCGGCGGCGGCCGCGAGGGGTGGAGGGAGGGAGCGCGCCGGGGAAGAAATGGAGTTGGGGAGGACGGGGAAGAAAAGGCAAAGTAATAAATTGGGTGAGTCCCACACGTTTTGATGCTATAGCCAAGCTGTTGGATGGATGGTCTTTTAAGCTGATGTGGATGTGCTACATAGACCTTATAGCCAGCAAGTTGGCTCTACCATTGGAGATGCCCTAATGGAGTGGACTTGCATGAGCCGTCGCGCGCGCATGTAACTGCAGATTGAATACGAGCGCATGCGTGAAACTACATGCATGCAGAATGAATACGAGCGCCTGCATGCATCCATTCAATACGGCCGAAAACCAAAACGACGCAGCGAGAAACGAGCGCCTGATTCCTTATGCGTAGATTAATTCTGGAAAAAACAAAAAACGTAATGCGTAGATCTTTACTGGACGGAGGGAGTGTTATTGAATGGAAGCTTTGATTGACTAACGGTTTTCACCATTGCGTTCCTTACATTTTTATGAACAAAACAAGGACTTGATATAAAAAAATATTTTTTAGTATCATCAAAAACTATAATGTCACTGGAAGTTTATGATAATGTATATGAAAAATAACTATCATCCGACTATCCAAGTCATGGTAACTTGCAACTTTATTATGATTGGAATAGTCGAATTATAATTATTTTTAACATACATTATCATATACTTCCAATGACATTATAGTTTTTTTCTACATATCATACTCTGAGTTAATTTTTGCTACATTACTAATTTACTATGCTCAGATAATCGGATTATAGTTATTTTCCATGTACATTATGGCAAACTTACATTGATATGATAGTTTTTAATACTAAAAAGTATTTTTTTATATCAAGTCTAATCTTGTTTTGTTTGTAAAAATATAAGAAACATAATGGTGAAAATCGCTTGTCAATCCGAGGTTCCTTTCGAAAAATACGACGAAAAAAGATTGAAAAAATGTTTGCATGGCTATTTAATGCATTTATATGTGAGTTGTGGGCTGCATGCAACTATCAGATTTTGATAGTTTTTGTCTGTTGGTTTGATAGTTATAATACAACCACATTATAGATTTTGTTTAGCGAATTTAAAAATAAATAAATCATCTCCGTGACGTGCGGGGATGCATGCAACCAACAAATTTGATAGTTTTTGAGTATTGGTTTGATGGTTTTACAATCTAGAAGCATTATATTTTTTTCTTTTGCGAATCTAAAATGGAAAGTGGACATTTATTCCTAATGCTGGGATTAGATGGAAGCGTGTGGGGTTAACGGTGGAATAATTACGAGCGGGTGCCACCATGCTACATTTATGGCTAAACGATAGAGACGCTGAATAAGTATTCAGCGCCTACAGTTCCTCTCTCTACACACACGGTGGCCCTAATCTACTTGTCGGTGTATTCTACACAGGGTGTACCTCTGCGCCGCTGCCATGTCGGACCATATGCCCATCGGGGAGGGCCCCATACTCAGCAACATCGAGCCCAGGCGAGTGAAGGCCTGGATCCATGTAAAGTAAGTTAAGTTGTTTACTCTGGCCACGTGTCGCGCCGGCGAACAGGAGGGCGAGCGGGCCCCAGTGCCGGACGACCAGGTTACATGGTGTGCCAGCGAGAAGGTGGGCGAGCAGGCCCCAGCGCCAAGCGACCAGGACCCGTGGCGCGTTGGCGAGCAGGTGGGCGAGCAGGCCCCAGCCCCGAGCGACCAGGACCCGTGGCGCGTTGGCGAGCAGGTGGGTGAGCAGGCCCCGGAGCCAGGAGTCCAGTGCACGTGTCGGTTCAGCGAGCAGCTGGGCAAGCAGTGCACTCAGGACAAGCGCATTCGAGACTAGCCGGAGGGCGTAGGGCCCCGCTGTCAGAGGGTGCGGAGCAAAAGATGAGGAGGCTTCCTCCTTAAGAATACGCAAGGATCATCCCGGATCTAGCGCGCGAGAAGAGGCGCGGTGTCAAGCAGGCGGGGGTAGGTGCCCGCCCTGTCACTTCCTCCTTGTCCCCCAGACGCTGCGGGGGCGCATCAGAATGGCGACTTCGACGTGTGACCAGTGATGGGACGGCGACAGAGGCAGGATCATTTAATGTACACTGTTCAGTACACTGTGACCCAAGCCAGGCCGAGTATATAAGGGCTGGGGGTGCATCTGCAAAGAGGTGGGACGATTTTTCGGTGAGCCAGCACTCAAATCGCAAGGAGCTTGAGCAGGACTAGGGCTGTTACCTGATCAGGGGGCCTGAACCTGGGTAAAACTTAGTGTATGTTCTTGCGTTCTTGGGGGCGAGAAGAGAGGAGTGATCTAGCTACGCACACCCCCACAGCAGAACAACCAGATCAGTCCCTGGAAAAACCTGTCAGTTGAAATACGCCGACAGTGGCGCGCCAGGTAGGGGGTTTGTAGTTGGATTGCCTCTAGGTTTTCCCCCCCTTCCGTCACTTTTTCAGATCGTCCGCGGATCTTCGGAGAGCAAGGATGTCGGGCCGCGACTCTAAGGATGCAGCTCGTGATCCCGGCCGAAAGCCCCTCAGCCGGCCGCAGGACGAGGCTTCTACGTCGCATCCCCGAGAGGTGTCGCGTTCCCGGGAGGTCACTCCTCCCGCGGTGGATGCGCCGCCGGCGCAGCGGTGGTTGGCTCTAGAGGAGGCCTCCCCGTCCCAGAATCTGCATGCTATACGCATGTTGCTGGAGCACCCACCGGTGGCGCTAGCGGAGGATTCCCCCGCCAAGCCGTGGTTGCGGGACATCGCGTGTCTCGTGGACACGGCCCATCACCGGGTCGAGGTCTCCGGGCGGTCGGGCGCTTCCGGTGGAGCGCCCCGCTCGAAGTCGCGGGCCGCGTGCACGCAGGCTTCGAGCCGCCCAGGCCAAGCTCGCTCTGGCCCCAGAGGCCGGAGCAAGGGAAAGAGTGTTTAGGGTGCAGACTCCGCTCGCGTGGAGGGCCGTGCACCAACCCAAGTACCACGACGGGCGCCTCCCAGCGAGAAGGGGCGCCAAGGAGACCTTAGGTCTCATCTGGAGGAGCGCCGTCAACGGTGCGGCGGTGATCTGCGCGACGAGTTGCAGCGCCGTCGCGTGCAGGCGTGGGACCAACCGGAGCTGACGGATTCTAGCTACGGGGGCCACTCAAGCGGTGACGGGGGAGATTCCTCAGCTTCCGAGTCCCGTCGGGGCTCCGGCGAGCGTCGCCGGCCCCCTTACGGCGTCGGATGCAGGGCGTTCTCTGTCGAGAAGTATGATGGCTCGACCAACCCGGAGAAGTACGGTGGGGTAGGCTGCGGGCGGCTCCCAAAAGGTCATGGCCAATTATTTTCCCACAGTCTTGACGGGCTCCACCCGTTCTTGGCTGCTAAACCTCCCGCGAGCATCGATATGCTCATGGGAGGAACTATGTGACCAGTTTGTCACTAACTTTCAGGGCTCCTACGTCCAACCGGGGGTGGAGGACAATCTCCACGCCCTGGAGCAGAAAAAGGGCGAGAGAATCTTTAGATATTTAGTACACACTCCAAATTTTGGCCTTTGGTATCCTAAAGGGTCTAACTTTGACCTAATCGGCTATTCGGATGCGGATTATGCCGGTTGTAAAGTGGATAGGAAGAGTACCTCCGGTACTTGCCAATTCCTTGGAAGGTCGCTCGTTTCGTGGGCGTCCAAGAAACAACATTTTGTTGCCCTATCCACAGCCGAAACAGAGTATATTGCAGTAGGACATTGTTGCGCCCAATTACTTTGGATGAGGCAAACCATGAGAGATTATGGCTTTAACCTCAACCACATTCCACTTTTGTGTGACAATGAGAGTGCCATAAAAATAGCCAACAATCCCATCCAATACTCCAGGACCAAACATATCGATATTCGCCATCATTTTCTAAGAGACCACTCAACCAAAGGTGATATCGATATTACTCATGTGAGAACTGAAAATCAGCTCGCTGATATCTTTACCAAACCTCTTGATGAGAGAAAATTAAATATCCTTGACCCTCGGAATGTCGCTTGAACTATTGCACACATTGTTTGGTGATTGAAAAATGTTTTTAAAATTGTTGCCATATATTTTACTATAGCTATATAGGTCTATATAAATTAAATGATTGATTTGGTTCTTTGGATATTCATGTCCATTTATTCATGGGTGACCTTAGTTTGATTAGTTGAATGTTTACGGGTCATTCTTCAGTAAAATCAATTCTTAGAACTCCCCTCTAGTCTCCCGGAGAAATCTTTCCTCAAATCGAAGTTTCTAGAGGCTTGTTCATCGTTTTCCAGCAGGAGGGGGATCGGATCATCCGATATCCGTCGGATGTTCCGGTGGTGTCCAGTGGGCATCCCGTCAGATGTTCCGACGCGGGTCGGATGTTCCGACGGGGGTGTCTCTGTGGCCTTTATCTTTTACCGCGGGGGGCCATCTGTTTTACCCTAGCAGTTTTTACCTCTCCTCTCTCTCTCTCCTCTCGGGCTGTACGGGCGGCGGCGGCGGTTGGATCTCGGCGGCGGCTCGGCTCTCTCCCTTGAAGTGCGCGGCCTTCTCCTCGCGTGCTTCTCCTCCTGCGCCGGCCTCCTCCTTCCTCTCCTTCCTCCCTGCGACATCCCCGTGGTTCTCCATTGAAGGTACAAGGTTCAAAACTTGAAGAACCCTAAATCTTGCAATGCCCGACGATTTTCTTCGATTTCTAACGCAAATCCTCTTCTATGTTGTTCATAGATGCGCTTCCTACCTATGTGTGACTTGGATCTATTCAATTTTTGCGAAGATCTGAAGATTTCTCATGCGCATGTCCTGTAACCCGTCGGATGTTCCGACGCGGGTCGGATGTTCCGACGGGGTACATTCGGGCTGAGCATAGAAACTGATATTTCAAACGTCAATTGACATATCCAATGTCACTATTGTGTTCCTCTAATCAAATTCTATCAGTTGAGACCTTTGTGTCCAGTTTGATCAAATCTCCATGGCACTTATCCTGTAGATGTCTTCCTCTCAGCGTGGTTCCAAGGGCAAGGGTGTTGCCAATCCTTCCAAGAGGCAGCGCACCTCGGTTAATGAGATGCCAGTTCCCGAAGTTAACGAGGATCCAGTTCAGTATCATGAGAGGATGGCGGCCTGGAAGAGAGCAAACATAAAAGATACCATTGGTCCTCTGTTGATTCATTTTCTGCAGAGTCTGAGCTTGGCTACGACACCAGAGAGCTTTTCGGATTTCCTCATCCTTCTCCTGGTGCTGGTGCTCGCTATAGTGGTGCAGGAGGTGGAGAGGCTTCAGGAGCTCAGGGTAGAGATGATGAAGGCAGCGACCTGGATTGATCCGTAGTTTCTTCCTAGTTTTAATCTCTTTTTGGCGTCTTGATGCCAAAGGGGGAGAAGGGCTTAGGGGGAGATTACAAATCTTTCTTTATCTTTCCATCTCTAGTTATCAGATCTGAAGATTTCTCATGCGCATGTCCTGTAGCCCGTCGGATGTTCCGACGCGGGTCGGATGTTCCGACGGGGTACATTCGGGCTGAGCATAGAAACTGATATTTCAAACGTCAATTGACATATCCAATGTCACTATTGTGTTCCTCTAATCAAATTCTATCAGTTGAGACCTTTGTGTCCAGTTTGATCAAATCTCCATGGCACTTATCCTGTAGATGTCTTCCTCTCAGCGTGGTTCCAAGGGCAAGGGTGTTGCCAATCCTTCCAAGAGGCAGTGCACCTCGGTTAACAAAATGCCAGTCCCCGAAGTTAACGAGGATCCAGTTCAGTATCATGAGAGGATGGCGGCCTAGAAGAGAGCAAACATAAAAGATCCCATTGGTCCTCTGTTGATTCATAAGTCACCCCGGATTTTTCATTCTGGTGTCATACCAAAGTTACCGGGTTACTATGTTTCTGATCCCCAGGAGATTCAGTACTCCAGAGTCAAAGATCCTTTACTACACGAGAAGGAGGAAGGCACTGACAAGCGGTTTTGGAACTTCTTCCACCAAGACTTTTATGATGTGGCTTTTGTCAAAAAGATTCATCCGGTGGCTAGAATGCAATGCATTGACTGGGAAAACATGGCTAAAAAGGTCAGCCTAGTAGTGAATGAAGTGATAGAAGCTTGCAATACCATGGGACTCACTGGGATAATGAACTTTAAACATGACTGGAATAAGGAAGTTATTTGTCAGTTTTATGCCACCTTGTATTTCAAAGATGACACTCTCTGGTTCATGTGTGACGGTGTTTATTACACCCTTCACCAAAGGACAATTTGGTAGGCATCTGGATCTACCTTCTCGAGGGAACATGGAGATGATCCATGATGATGAAGCTCTTCGGAATTCTGATCTGGGATTTCTTTATGATGGTCCAATTCCATCAGAGGCGGGTATCACTAAGAGCATGAAGCCATTCTATCAAGTGCTCAACCATCTTCTTCGGAAAACTCTCGCACCCAAGGAAGGTGATTCTTCTCGTGTTCTCTCTTTTACTAGAAACCTTCTTTCCAAGATTGGTAAAAGAGAGAGGCCCTTTGATACTTTGGACTTTCTCTGGTGTGAGATGAAGACTGCTGCCTGTGACCCTAAGAGGAGCTGCCCTTATGCTCCGTTCATCATGAGTATGATCATCAATGTCACTGGTTTAAAATTTGTTACTGATGTGAAACACACTCTGTACTGTGTGTCTACACGTGGCCTGAGTTCCTTTGATGATGAACCGGTATCACCTCCTGTGAGATCTCGTGCATCTCCTCGTGTCAGGACTTCTACTACTCCAGGTGGTACATCCTCTGCTGGTCCATCTGCTGGTCCATCTGTCACACCTGGTGAAGAAGCTCCGTGGAACAAAAAGCCTAGCACCGGTTCTACTATCATGAGTATGCTTAAGTGCATTTTTAGAATGAGCTGCAAGAACAGAGAGGACACAAGGAAATGTATCACTCGTATGCATGAAAACCGCCAGCACATCATGGAGATAAGAGGCAAGCTTGGAATGACCGTTGAGTCTGATGATTCATCTTCTGCAGAGTCCGATCTTGACTACGACACCAGAGAGCTTTTTGGATTTCCTCATCCTACTCCTGGTGCCGGTTCTAGTCATGGTGGAGGTGGAGAGACTTCAGGAGCACAAGGTGGAGATGATGAAGGCAGCGACCCGGATTGGGATGCGTAGTTTTTTCCTAGTTTTGATCTCTTTTTTTTTGGCGTCTTGATGCCAAAGGGGGAGAAGGACTTAGGGGGAGATTACAAATCTATCTTTATCTTTCCATCTCTATTTATATTTCCATCTCTAGTTATCTTTTGGTTGAAACTTGAATTGTTTAATTATGGTTAAGTGTGAAAACTATGTTTTTAAACTTGATGGTTTATGTGGTACTTGTGGTTGTAAGTTTTTTTTTTATGTGTTGAACTGATGATGTAATGGTGGATGCTTAGTTGCTTATTTAATTTCGCTTATGTGATATCCTGTCATATTGCATTTAGATTAATTGCTAAGATATAGGGGGAGCTCTTATTGTTATTCTTTGCATAATTTCAGGGGGAGCTCTCACCTATATTCTTGTTTATATTCTGAAATTTATAATCTCCTGTGAGCTATAATTGTTGTCATCAATACACCAAAAAGGGGGGGATTGAAAGTGCATCTAGGCCCCTAGTAGGTTTTGGTGATTCATGATTAACAATTATAGGACTAATGCTTTGAATATGAGATATATGCACAGGTTATACATGTTTAGAAATGGTGGTGTACCCCTCAATCCTTTGTAAGTCAAAGATGGCATCAAGACTATTTATTTGCAAAATTGTAAATCTTTATTTATTTGAGTCTAGGTTTGCCGTACTATAAAGGGGGTGCTACGGAGAAGCTTATAAAGGTTTCTAAGTGCTCAAAGTAGGTATCTCGAAATTTGTGCGAGCTTTTCTACACAAAAATACCTCAAAATAGATTGTACCCCGTCGGAACATCCGACGTAGGTCGGACTATCCGTTCCTGTCGGAACATCCGATGGAGGGTCCCAGCTCTACAACTTTCAACGCGGCACAGTAAGTACCCCGTCGGAACATCCGACGTAGGTCGGACTATCCGACATGGGGCGGCTGCTGTGCAACGGCTATATTTTTCGGGATTCTCTATTTAAAGCCACCTTCACCACCTGTCATAGGTTACACATTCTGATTGATTGGCATTTGATCTTTCTCTCCATTCATCTTCATCAGATCTAAAAGGAAAAATTAGCCCTCTCTCTATTGTTCATCCTTGAGATCTAGATCTGAGAGTTAGAGTGATCCTATTTCTTTGAGCACTTAGTTCCCTAATATTTCTTCGCAGCATTTTTACTCTTGGAGGCTTGAAGGGCTCCTAGACGGCTAGGTGTCGCCGGTGAGCCGCCGAACTTCGTGTGGTGCTGCCTCCGGATGTTTGTGCAGGTTTGAATCCACCTTCGCAAGGAAAAGGATTCATCTAGTGAAGATCGGTGAGTGCTTTTGTGCAACGCCGGAAGGGGATTAGGGTCTTTGTGATCCGGGCTTTGTGCCTTCCCAACGGTGAGTAGGATCTTCCTTCAAGGATCCGAACATCGGTAAACAAAAAATCGCTGCGTCTCTCGTCTCATTTGAGTATTTGATTCCCAACTTATATTTATTTATTTCTCAGTTGGTTCTACTATTGTATTGGATTTTTTCTGAATATATTTGAGTAGAACTGAACTTGGTCTTGCGAGAAATCAATTTGTTTTGCGGGTACACGTGATTTTCAGTTAAGACCAGAACCACAGCCATCGGAACATCCGACGTGGGTCGGAACATCCGACGCAGGGTGCACTGTACCAGATCGGAACATCCGACGGCCTGGTTACTGTTCATTGTTTTTAAATTCCGCAAATTTGTTTTATTCGCCTATTCACCCCCTCTAGGCGGCATATCGATCCTTTCAATTGGTATCAGAGCCTAATCTCTTGTTTTGAGCTTAACAGCTTGGAGAATTATGCCGGACAATAACAAAGGCGATATGGAGAAAGAAACTCCAAGTAACAACAGTAAAGGAGTTACAATTCCTTATGTTTATCCTGATGCAACATCCTCATCTCATGTCTCCATTTCGTCTGGGCGTGTGCCTCACTTTGATGGCACATACTACCCACAATGGAGGCATAAGATGAAGATGTATCTAATGTCTATTCATCTTTCCATTTGGAGAATTATTGAGACAGGTTTCAAGGCCAAGGATGGAGATAATCTCACCACTGAGAAAGAAAGAGACTCTTTCATCAACTGTCGAGCCATCAACGCTATATTTAGTGCATTGAATCCAAGTGAATTCAACAGAGTGGACGGACTTGAAGAGGCCAAGGCTATTTGGGATACCCTCAAGGTTGTTCATGAAGGTACATCAAGTGTAAGGGAAACCAAGATAGAGCTCATCAATGGCAAACTTGGAAGATTCATCCTAGAAGATGGAGAAGACTACAAGACAATGTTTGATCGGCTCATGGTTCTTGTTAATGAAGCTAAGGGACTTCGATGCAAGTCACTCACTGATCATGAGGTGGTGAAGATTCTTCTCCGAGCTATCACTCCAACAAATCGCCACCTAGTTCAGATGATCCGAGAAAGAGACAATTATCACACTGTCACTCCTCATGAAGTACTAGGAAGAATTTAAGTGATGAGCTGATGGACCAAGAAGCCTCGGACATCAAAGAAATGGCACAATCCAACAAAAAGAAGAACATAGTTTTGAAGGCGAGCAAAGTGTCAAAATCAAAAGATGATTGCTCAAGCAACGATGAGGATAATGGACAAATGAACATGGAAGAAATGACATTCTTTGTGAGAAGATTTAACAAATTTATAAAGAGGAATGGTTACAATAGCAAGGGCAAGAAAGACTTCGGCAAATCCAAATCAACAAGGTACTCAAAAAGAAGATGCTATGAATGTGGAGAAGCCAGACATTTCATTGCCGATTGTCCACATAAGAAGGACAAGGATAAGCAAGAAAAGAAAAAGGACAAGCACTACAAGAAGGACAAGGAGAAGAGTAAGGGTTACAAAAAGAACTTTAAAGGTGAAGCTCACATTGGCGAGGAGTGGGAATCAGATTCCGGCTCCGACTCCGACTCCGAGTCCGAAGAAGAAAGCGTTGCATGCATTGGCATGATCACCTCAAAGCCAGCTCCATCACTGTTTGGTGAATTGACTGATGACAGTGATGATGACACTCCACGATGTTTCATGGCCATGGGATCTAAGGTATCATCAAAATCATCAAAATCTATTATTAATTCTTATACTAATGAGAGTGATGATGATGATGATGATGATGTAAGCAATGCTAACTTGTTCAAGATGATGAAGAAATTTGATATGGGTAAGTTAAATGAGCTTATGGAGAGGGTTGAGCAACAAGAGGAACTTCTTAAGAAAGGGGAAGACTTGTTCATCCTTGAAAAGGAGAGAAATCTCCGACTTGAGAAGGACCTTGCAATGGAAAAGGAGAGAGTTGAGGAGATGGCCAAGGAACTTTCTGAGGCCAAATCCAAAGCAAGCTCTTTTGAGATCAACCATACTTCACTTATAGATGAACTCATTTGTGAAAAGGAAGCACATGGGTCTCTCATGGTGAAGTTTGATGATCTTTTGAAGAGCACCTCTACTCCTCCAATTGCAACTTGTGACTCATCTCCCTACACAAGTAATGGTTGTACAAAGTGTTATAACATTGACTTGGATGATTGTAATACAAACTTTGCTACTATACAAGATATAGCCTGTGAGAATGAAAAGTTGAAAGGTCTTCTTGAGGATGGTATTCAAAGATCTTACAAGTCGAGTAAGGGACTTGATGAGATTCTAGATAAAAGAAGAGGCAACTATAAGAAGGCTGGACTTGGATATATACCTCCTAAGGGCAAGAAGGCACATATTGTGGTGGCTCCTATCATCAAAGTCGGAACATCCGATGGAGGGTCCCAGCTCTACAACTTTCAACGCGGCACAGTAAGTACCCCGTCGGAACATCCGACGTAGGTCGGACTATCCGTTCCTGTCGGAACATCCGATGGAGGGTCCCAGCTCTACAACTTTCAACGCGGCACAGTAAGTACCCCGTCGGAACATCCGACGTAGGTCGGACTATCCGACATGGGGCGGCTGCTGTGCAACGGCTATATTTTTCGGGATTCTCTATTTAAAGCCACCTTCACCACCTGCCATAGGTTACATATTCTGATTGATTGGCATTTGATCTTTCTCTCCATTCATCTTCATCAGATCTAAAAGGAAAAATTAGCCCTCTCTCTATTGTTCATCCTTGAGATCTAGATCTGAGAGTTAGAGTGATCCTATTTCTTTGAGCACTTAGTTCCCTAATATTTCTTCGCAGCATTTTTACTCTTGGAGGCTTGAAGGGCTCCTAGACGGCTAGGTGTCGCCGGTGAGCCGCCGAACTTCGTGTGGTGCTGCCTCCGGATGTTTGTGCAGGTTTGAATCCACCTTCGCAAGGAAAAGGATTCATCTAGTGAAGATCGGTGAGTGCTTTTGTGCAACGCCGGAAGGGGATTAGGGTCTTTGTGATCCGGGCTTTGTGCCTTCCCAACGGTGAGTAGGATCTTCCTTCAAGGATCCGAACATCGGTAAACAAAAAATCGCTGCGTCTCTCGTCTCATTTGAGTATTTGATTCCCAACTTATATTTATTTATTTCTGAGTTGGTTCTACTGTTGTATTGGATTTTTTCTGAATATATTTGAGTAGAACTGAACTTGGTCTTGTGAGGAATCAATTTGTTTTGCTGGTACACGTGATTTTCAGTTAAGACCAGAACCACCGCCATCGGAACATCCGACGTGGGTCGGAACATCCGACGCAGGGTGCACTGTACCAGATCGGAACATCCGACGGCCTGGTTACTGTTCATTGTTTTTAAATTCCGCAAATTTGTTTTATTCGCCTATTCACCCCCCTCTAGGCTCGAAGTTCTCTCACTAGCTTCTCGGCTTTCCCTTTGGCCTCCGCCGCTTAGGCCGCAATTTTATTAACCCTCTCTACCTGGGGGATCATATCTCGGAAGAATCTAGATTTCCTTTCGGAGTGCTCCTCCATGGCCTGAGAGGAATAAGTGAACATAGGCCATTCGACGACGTCAGAAAACAAGTATGATGACAGCGGGAAAATGGCATACCTGTGTCAGCTGGGCGCACTTAACTGCATGCCAAAAAAGTTCTTTTCTGTTCCTCTCCTCCTCCTCGTCATCGATGACCTCCCATTCATAGTCTTCGTTGCACCATTACGCTTTAAACGAGGCCTGTGGGAGTGGAAGGGGCATTCGGGGAATTTCTTCTACTGGGGGTCCGGAGCTGGAGACAGTCGGATCGCAGTCTTCTGGTCTTGGGGTGGCTTCCGCGCTGACGGGAGGATCCGCACTCGCCGGGACCGGAACAGATTCGGGTGTTACCTCGGGGTACACCTGAGGTGGCGGTGAAGAAGTAGGTACCGATTCGGGGGCGCTTTTGGCGTCCCTGGGTGGAGAAGCAGCAACAGATTCAGGGGCGCTTTTGGCGTCCCTGGGTGCAGAAGCAAGCACTGATTCGGGGATACTTTGGGCGTCCCTGAGCGGAGAGGCAGTCGGCGAAGTCGGCCTGATTGGACCAACGTTCTCCGGTTCTTCGAGCGTTGGGGGCTTCGCCGGCGGCATGTCCGTAGGGACTTCGACAGAGGGATCCCTGCGAGAGGGACTGATTAAGATATGATTTTAACAACACAAAGTGGAGAGTCAATGGGGAACAGACCTGTTGGACTTCTTTATTTTAATCCCTTTCCGAGTGGCCGTGCCACTTGAGGAGGAACCTGGTGCAGACTTAGGAGATGGTGCCGGCTGCGCACTTGACTTCGTTGAAGGGGGAGTTTGTCGGGCCGCGGGCTGGGTCGCCGGTTCACGGACCTTCGGGCCCCCAGTGGAGTGTTTGGGACTTGACAGCTTCTTCAATGATTCCTTGTTGGCGGGCCCCTTTCTTTTTTTAGCACTCGGCTCCACGGACGAGTCGCTCGCCGGTCGTTTTGGCTTGGAGCCTTTGTGCTGAGGGAGGCTGGGAAGCGGGGCGTCCGAGAAAAATGCAATTCGTTCCTATGAATGGCACAACAAAGCTTCAAGACGATGCATATCCAGTAGTCAAATGGCAAGAATTGTTCAGTAACAGGAACTCACTTCTGGTGGGGGAGCTGTTAAGGTATAGGGCTTTGGGCAACCATCGTTTTGCACGCGGGTGCCTGAAGCGAAAAGATCAGCCAGCCGGTCATGCAACATGCTCTCTGGGACGCGTTTGGATACCTCTCGAGTAGGATTAGAGACCTCGGTGAAATCAAATCCTGGATGAACACGTTCCTTCAGAGGCTGCACTCGGCGTTTGGCGAAATTGACGACAATTCCGATTCCAGTCAGACCTTCCGCTCTTCGTGTCTCGATGAGATTAAGGAGTTTGTTAACCTGTTCCATCTCTTCGGAAGATGGGACTGAAGTCCAGGATATAGAGACTACGGGCTGCAGCCTAGCGAAAGGAGGGAGAGAAGGATCGGGATTGGGACAATAGAACCATTCCTGGTGCCAACCCTTATTGGAGGTCTTGAAGGGAATGGAGAAATAAAGCTTCTTCAGCCGTCTCGGAGTTGGAATCCAGCACCCCCAATTACTTTGGGGGTGTTCTTGTTCGGGAACGGTTTCAAAACAAACAGATGGCGAAAAAGATTGAAATGGGGAGAAATACCCAAGTAGGCTTCGTAAAGATGGATAAAGACAACAATTTGCAGAATGGAGTTGGGATTCAGATTGACCAGCTCGATTTCGTAAAAGTTGAGAAGGCCACGAAGAAAAGCGCAGGTGGGGAGACCGAAGCCGCGCTGGAAGGACTCAAAGACGACGATTTCTTCGGCCCGAGGAGAGGGGGAAGACTCACCCGTGGCCGATCGCCAGCAAATCAGTTCCTGCGCGGGGAGGACTCCGGAGGCCACCATAGCTTTCAGGCGCCTCTCCGTAGTCACCGAGGTCGCCCACTCTCTTGACGAATCTAACACAGGGGTTCCCTTTGCGGAAGACATCTTCGAGGGCGGCTGCGCAAGATTTGGGGATTAAGATTGTGGCGAATTGGTTTCTGATGATAGAAGATCGGGGCGGCGCAAAATTGGAGGCGAGGCGAATCAGAACCCTAGCGGCGGAAAAAAAAAACGATAGGATCTGGAAGGTGAAAAAGGCGTGGAGTGAAAATAAAGGCCAGATCTGCGTGCTTCGTTTTGGACCCGAAGATAAAGGGAATAACGCTAGGTTTTCCGTTTTAAGCGGGGACAACCTTCTGGACCCTCTGGGCTTGTGCCCGAGTTTCGATGGTACGTTCCAAGTGGGCCGCCAGCTGAATACCAAACCAATCGGATACAAGTACCACTCGGCAGAGCTTAGCCTAGAAGGCGGAAGTTTCAAAGACAGGTAGCAGTGAGGTGAAGTCGGGCACGAAAGCTACTCAGCTAGATCTGGATTGAAATCTAGGTACCCGCCGAGTAGATTTATTAGTCAATTCTAGAAAAATAAAAGGCGCATATGGATTTTCAAATAAGTACTTCCATCCATCAAGGCAAAAGCTGATTACAAAAAGAGCTAAAAAGACCAACGATTACATTGCGAGCTAAGGCTCGGCATTGGTTCAAAAGAAGAGAAATAAAAAAAATAGAGCCTATCTACAGGAGCAGAGGGGTCAGCTTCTCGATGATGAGGTCGTCAACCTCCGCCAAGACAGGCGCCACCTCCAGCAGGACATCGACGACGTTCCGTGCGCGGATTTCAGCCATGGCCAGCGCGAACTGGTCCCACAGCTCCTCCATCCGGGCCGCCTCGGCGGCGGCGGCAAGGGCAGCGGCCTCAGCTTCCTCGTCGTAGCCCTCCCCATCGTCGTCTTCTATGGCGAGGGCCCTTTTGAAGAGTAGAAAAAGGAGAAGTGCTAAATCTACAGAGAGTAGGTAAAAGGCACAGTAAGCCCCAGATCTTTTATAGGCGGAAGGGAGGTGAAGAGACGCCTTAATTTCGGCTTCCCTACGTGTGAACAGTTCGATGTCGATTCGGCTTCCATAATGATGAGGCGTGTTAATGGCAAGTACAGTTCAGGACGGCGCACAAAGGCATGGACAAAGTGCGCACGTTTTCGCTACAGGCGGGAGCGGCGTTTGGGCTTCCATAAAAAAAAATGGCGCGCTCAATACAAGATGAAGAATTCAAGAGCAAGGGGATTGCAAGACAGTCAAATTGCAAAAGAAGGCTTCATTGATGAAGTTCGGCATATCTACATATTCCGCAGCACAGCACAATTGAGCTAGGGCTCGTCGCTGGCTTGCAGAGGACCCCTAAGGGGGAAAAGAAAGAAAAAAGAAAACCCTACCATCTACCCATAGCGGCGATTAGCGCCTCCTTCAGTGGGATCCGGACGGCCCACAACCTCGGATCCTCGCGACAGAGAAGGCGGATGGCCTCCTCGGCATGCGGCACCGCATGCGCCTACCAGTATTCGTGCCACGCTGCTTCAGTTGCAGCATTAGCAGCGGCGGCGGCGGCATACTTGGCGGCGATGGCGTCCTAGATGGGATCCCCCACAGCTTACTCGATCTCGAAGTCAAGGCCGAGTGGTGGCTCGTCCCCGACTGGTCCCGACGGCGGCGGTTGGTTTCCCTCGGTAGGAGCTCCATTGTCGGCGGGAGGAACTCCGGCCATCTCTTCGCAGCACTGAGGTCTACTAGATCTTGGTAGAGACGAAGAGGAAGAAGAAAAGGACTTGAGCAGATTGTGATTCACTAATCTGGCCTGAGCTCTCTTTTATAAGCCAAGAAGGCGAAGAGTTAAACCCGCTTTTCGTTTAAATACAGTACAAGTGACTGTAGCGGCGGGACGGCGGTAATCATGGTTGCGTTTCCCCAAGGCGGCGCATTACACCAGGACGCGGTCAAGCCTGGTCAAGGCGTCACAGGCATACGTGGAGCAAACCTTCCGTATTCCTTCGCTATCGGGTCATGGCCCAAAAACTTAAGCAAAGGGCAACCCCCTTAACAGGCTTAATCAGCAGCCCGCCACAAACAGTGGCACTTGAGTAGCTGAAATAAAGCCTTCTCGGCCTCGGTACACCCATTTACGGGCATATGACCGGAAGTGCCAAAATTAAAAGTATCTCATGGCATACCCTGTGTTGGGTCACTAGCTTATCTTGCATGTCAAGGTAGGGTGTTGATGAGATTTGGGTATTGTTTCGAGGGTACGCCCCGCGTTGGGCCGACTGTTTGCATACCACAACCTGGATGCAAAATGCCACTCGGTCAAACTTTATCCAATCGGTACGCCCTTAAGTGGGCCGACTACTGTATCCACTCTGGTCGGTACAAGTACCACTCGGCTGACAATATGCCCCATGTTGGGCCCAATGCCAAAGTTCCTCTGGGACAGGGCTTGAAGCCGTATTTGATGGTACGCCTCATGCCAGGTCACAAGCTGCACACCAACCGGAAGCAAATATCTTGCCCACCCAATGGAAGTAAGTATGACCTACACACCACTCGGGAGCATATATTTTGCACACCACTCGGGGTAGGTACCATTCTGCTAAAATGATACGCCTCATGTTAGGCCGACCACTGTTCTTTTTCAAGGGCAGGTATCAGGCAGCTATAATTTCTCAGACACCTACATGATAGGCTCAACCCTATGTACCTCATCCCGGGCACATATTTCTTATCAAGTAGCTTAAAGTATGCCCATAGGGCCAACAACTGTCTCCACATGATGAAGACAGGTACTGAGCAGCCGGATTCAAGTGGTACGCCTAACACAATAGGTCGCCTGCCAGCATATTCGGCAATACCGAGCTGGGTATCACGCTAAACTAACACAAGGATCTCTCTAGAGTCCTTCGCAGTTTCCTTACATGCAATGGAGTACTTGACATGAGAAAAGACCAGTCGGCGAGCTGAATCAAGAACTATAGGCATTTGGCCTAAAGCATGACTTGGCCGAGATGCAACTAGAAGAGCAGCGACTCGACTGTGAAGCACTCGGGGGCTACTGTGGGAAACATGGAACCCGGGTATCTATATGATGGGCCGAGAGGACAACCCAACAGGGGGTGGCCCGAGCCGACTGCATCCGCCAGGTAAACAGGGCCGTCCAGATGGGGGTAGGCCAAGTCGGCTACACCAAGACAGCCGCCGGCCGAACTGCTGTCCGACTTGCACGGCAAGAAAAGGATAAAAGTACAAGTCTATCCCGAATAGAAAAGACATGATTGTAAACCCGGAAATAGGTATATTTGGTAGGGAAGGTTCCAGATAGAATTGGCCGCCCTGTAACCGATCCGGGCATGACTTTGTAACCGACTAGGGCATCGTGTAACCCTACCCCCCTCCACTATATAAAGGCGGGCAGGGGTCCCTAGATCGGCATAAGAGTAATTGATTTATCTCTTGATAATCCCATTGCACAGAACTAGGGTATTACCTCCACCTCAAGGGCCTGAACCTGTATAATCCCTTGTCTTGTGGTACCATCGAGCTTAGATCCAGCGCATAACCCCATATAATTCATTGCCGACGAGTACCCCCTGTTAGTAGAACGTCGACATCATTGTTTATCAATTGAGTGGAATAGTTGTACCAACTTTTACAATTTTTCCTTCGGTGCAACTATTCATTTAGTTGTTCGTTGTTTAAAAATAGTTATACAAAAACATCTTAACGATTTTCAAACCAAAAGTGTATAAAATTATAATCTCAATTTAAAGATTTGGGTTAAATTTTTTTGTAAAGAAAAGCATTTTACAAACTTTACATTTCTAACCATTTTGTTTTTACAAAGTTAAAATTTCTTGTTTTAATTGGTGAAGGGAAATGATTTAGAAATGTTTAATCAATTTATATTTGATTTAAAAAGAAACTCATCATTGTTGTCAAAATATTTATTTTCAACAATTTGTTTTGATTCAAAAACCAACTCTTGGCTTTGTGTGGTGTAAAAAAAAATATTTTCTTCGTGTTGGTCGAAATATTTATTCAAAAAGAAAGATATATATTATATATTTTTTAAAATGGAGCTTATATTTTGATGAAGTATTTGTTTGTCAAATTCATTTCATCTACTTTATTTTCTACCTTCATGAATAAACATAAAATGTTTGATTTAGTTTAATTTCGCACAAAAGAAAAACATATTTACATAAAAGGAAATTTCAGATTTAGTATTTTGAAAAGTCCTTGAAAAGTAAATGTGTTAATTGTGGTGTCAAATTTTGGATCTGCAATAGTTTTATTTTAAAGCAAATATATTCAAGGTACAAGCCTTTACAATCGGTTTTGAAATAGTTTAATTTAAAGATGTGAAGGGATCCCATTAAATTAAGGGAGCCTATATAGGACGGATGTCCGTCCTGGAAGCTTTGAACGGATGAGCTAAAAGAAAAAACGGAGCTTATATTTTGATGAAGTATTTGTTTGTGAAATCTTTTTCGCCTACTTTATTTTCTACCTTCATGAAAATACATAAATATTTAATTTATTTTAATTTTGCACAATATAAAATCATGTTTACATAAAAGGAACTTCAGATTTTGTGTTTTGGAAAGTCCTCACAAACTAAATGTCTCAATCCTCGGTTTCAAATTTTGATCTGCAACTGTTTTGTTTTAAAGCAAAGACTTTCAATATGCAATCCTTCATACTCTGTTTTAAAATGGTTTTAGTTAAAGGTGTGAAGGGAACCCTTTAAATTAACTTGTCTTTTCAAAAATGAAAATTTATCTACCAACGTTCATTTCCTAAATACAAAAGTGATTTGATGCTGTATTTTGAAAAACAAATATTTTCCGAAGGCTCCCTTTGAAAAGATATCTTCTAACGACTTAGAATACTATTTAAAAAATTTCTTTCAAGCGTGTACCAAGAAATTTGTTTCCAAAGCAAAAACAAAAAAATATGAATCGAGTTTGTAAGCATATTTCAAAAGTAGTTTTGAAATTTCAATATATCTTGATTCTAAACGAAAAACAATTTTTAAACGTTGTCCTTTCAATCATGTTTTCACACTGTGTCACAACTCTTTGTTCTGATTTCATAAGGAATGGTTTTCAAAAGAAAACTCTCAAATCATTGTTACAAACAAGTTTTGAAAAACCGTTGTTTCTTCTTTTCAAAGACAATGTTTTAGTTTGAAAATAAGTGTGTTAGAAAAATGGACATGTTTGTCAAAAACGGAGCTTATATTTTGATGAAGTATTTGTTTGTGAAATCCTTTTCGCCTACTTTATTTTCTACCTTCATGAAAATACATAAATATTTAATTTATTTTAATTTTGCACATATAAAATCATGTTTACATAAAAGGAACTTCAGATTTTGTGTTTTGGAAAGTCCTCACAAGCTAAATGTCTCAAATCATCAGTTTCAAATTTTGATCTGCAACTGTTCTGTTTTCAAGCAAATACTTTCAATATGCAATCCGTCATACTCTGTTTTAAAATGGTTTTAGTTAGAGGTGTGAAGGGATCCCTTTAAATTAACTTGTTTTTTTAATAATGAAAATTTATCCACAAACCTTCATTTCCTAAAAACAAAAGTGATTTGATGTTCTATTTTGAAAAACAAATATTTTCTGAAGACTACCTTTGAAAAGATATCTTCTAACGACTTAGAATAATTTTTAAAAAAATATCTTTCAAGCGTGTACCAAGAAATTGTTTTTAAAGCAAAAACAAAAAATACGAATCGAGTTTGTAAGCATATTTTAAAAGTAGTTTTGAAATTTCAATATATCTTGATTCTAAACGAAAGACAATTTTTAAACATTGTCCTTTCAATCATGTTTTCACGCTGTGTCACAACTCTTTGTTCTGATTTCTTAAGGAATGTTTTTCAAAAGAAAACTCTCAAATCATTGTTACAAACAAGTTTTGAAAAATCGTTGTTTCTTCTTTTCAAAGACAATGTTTTAGTTTGAAAATAAGTGTGTTAGAAAAATCTCGCTAAAAAAAGGACATGTTCGTAAAAAATGGAGCTTATATTTTGATGAAGTATTTGTTTGTGAAATCCTTTTCACCTACTTTATTTTCTACCTTCATTAAAATACATTAATATTTAATTTATTTTAATTTTTCACAAAAAAAAATCATGTTTACATAAAAGGAACTTCAGATTTTGTATTTTGGAAAGTCCTCGCAAGCTAAATGTCTCACTCCTCGGTTTCAAATTTTGGTCTGCAACTGTTTTGTTTTAAAGCAAATACTTTCAATATGCAATCCTTCATACTCTGTTTTAAAATGGTTTTAGTTAAAGGTGAGAAGGGATCCCTTTAAATTAACTTGTCTTTTCAAAAATGAAAATTTATCTACTAACATTCATTTCCTAAATACTAAAGTGATTTGATGTTGTATTTTGAATAACAAATATTTTTGAAGGCTACCTTTGAAAAGATATCTTCAAACGACTTAAAACACTATTTTATATATTAAAAAATCTCTTTGAAGCGTGTACCAAGAAATTTGTTTAAAAAAAATTGAGTTTGTAAGCATATTTCAAAGGTAGTTTTGAAATTTCAATATATTTTGATTCTAAACTAATACAATTTTTAAAGGATATCCTTTCAATCATGTTTTCACACTGTTTCACAACTCTTGGTTTTGATTTCCAAAGGAAGAGTAAAAAAAAGGTTACCAAGAGGTTTTACAAAACCGTTGTTTATCTTTATCAATGAAAATGTTTTTGTTTGAAAATAATGTTGTTAAAAAAAATTTTAACTCAAATTCAAATTTTGAATTATATCGTGTTATAAATGTAAAGTATTTTAGAAGGTTACAAATTTGACCATACTTTTGTAATAAACCTCAAGTTGTTGATTTAATTGCAAAAGGAAATATTTTTGAAGGATTTATTTAACTTGTATTTGCTTTAAAAAAATATTTCTATCAGTTTTAACTTAAAAAAAATGTATGAGCAATCAACAATGTATTTTATGCCCTGAAATCAATGTGATCAATGTATATTATTATGACTGAAATTGAGAAGAAGCAATGATGAATTGAACTCAATGTCAAAAATTCTTTCCCGATAAAGTCATGATGTAATCAATTGATGCAAATATTGGAAATTCACATTGTAGAAAATGCAAACATTTGTTTGCACTTGTACTAAAGATTAGATCACATGTTTTTTCCATTACTAGAGACAAACATTTATTCACTTCAGCACAAAATAAGCCACATTGTTGTTCATGTCTTAATGGCAGCTTCAACAGACCAATATGGTAGCTATTACATTGCTCCATGGCAAGACAAAAGACCAATATGCTAGCTATTACATCACATGACACACTAAATCCAGCCTCCCTTTGCAGTGAATAAATGCGAATATTTGGTCTTTTGGGGAGTCTTCTTTTTGGGGGAACCGATGGTGATCTTCTTTGTTGGTGGTGTAGATGGCTGGCTTGCAGGTCCTGCTACCTTCTTCTTTGCTGGACTGGAATCAGTAGATGGTTGGCTTGCAGCTGCTTTTTTCTTGCCTGCTCCTTCTTCATTGCTAGACTGGCTACAGTAGATGATTGGCTTTATGTTGCTCTCTTATTGATTGTTGCCTTCTTCTATGATAGACTGGATGCAGTAGATGGCTGGCTTAATGTTGCTCCCTTCTTGCCTATTGATGTATCTCTGTTGAATTTGAAATGTTAGGTATTTAGACAAACAAAAGTAAAAGAATGGTTAATTGCATGTACCTTCCTTTGTTGTGAGCTCTGTTCTAGGATGTCACCATTGTCTGCCATGGGAAGTTTATTAGACACCTCTTTGTCCTCCACGTCCTTATCAGCATCCAGATCATCATCAACATCTTCCTCTGCTGCTTTTTTACACCCAGCCTATTGATCAATGCCCACATAAAAAGCTTCGTCATGCACACAGCACACCCACATACTCCTCTGGATTGTCAAATGGATCTTCTCTGTCAAAGTGTCAATTGAAGGTTCTGACTGTGGTACTGATGATGATCCGGGAGTATCATGTCCAATGTAATTCACATACTCGTCCTTCCCTATGTCATATATCCCAACAACAAAGTCAGTTTCCCCTCCTCCCTAAATAGCTCAATCAAAGAAGGTACTTGACTTTCATCTTGCAGCCTAATATGTTGCCCAGTAATCCCTTGCACAAAGCTCAGAGTTGCATACTGGTTGGATCCCCATGTGGGTGCACCGACAATTCATACAATGCACTCTCCACAATGAAATTGTCAATGGGGGCAATGCCACTCAAATGTTTGTGACTTCGTATACCTCCTTCTACCGTTCGGTTTCCTAGTGCAAAAACCATCGACCTTGAACACTTATGTCATAACCTCATGTTTGTCGGACCTACATACGATCCAAAAGAGAAGGAGAATGCAGAAAGCATTAAACCCAAATCAACTATAGAGGAAGACTCTCACATGCCATAGATTACAAATTTAGGGTAAAGGTCACTTACTTGCTTTTGTCGGTTGAAGAGCCCATCAAATCCTGCTCCAATCTCAAATACCGATGAGCAATATCATAGACACCTACTAGGGCTCCCCCCGGGGGGTCTCGCCAAAGGAGACGTTGGATTTGCAGCGACGACGACGATGAACCCTACAAGTGGGAAATGGGGATCAGGATGTGAGAGGGAGAGGGATGGGACTTAGGCCGACGTGGTCTGGCTTGGACATGGCTCGGGCATAATACGTCCGACGTATCCGTGCAAGAGGGCCCAAGCTATTCGACCATATTTTCATACGTGGGTTCCACTGGTGTTAACACCCAAATTTGGCAGAAAATCGGATTTGACCAGTGGACCGGAATTATCGGAATTTGGGCCATATCGGAAAATTGGGCTTTATTGAAGGAGGAGAAAAGACGGCGCACAGACTAAAATCGACAAACCTTTACTGGTGGCGTGGGATCTTGGACTCCAAATTTACCATAGGTCATATTTAGGAAGTTTCTAGTTTAGTCGGTTTAGGACTAATCCGTTTATTGTTGTGTCGGGATCGGTTTTATCCCTTGTATCGTCAGTATAAATAGGACCCCGTGGGTCGTGTAATAGAGATATATAACAAACAATACAACTACTCTTTTCGAACCCGATCGACCTCGTCGAAAGGCTTCAACTCGCAGGTAGAGCTATCTCGATGGAATAATCGATTCTCTTACTTGTACCCCGTGTGCAATGGCTGCATCGCTTCGATCTCATGCATACATCAGCATGTTAGACTGTGTCGGTTTTACCGATCTTTAGCATGTTCTTCGCATATTACACTGCCTCGTTTAATCGATCTGTAATATGTATTTACCCTGCAATGCCGATCGTTACACCTTCCATGTCTTCTCCTTTTTCGATATATACGACTGTCTCGTTGAATCGATCTTGCGTATGTTTGTTTTAAGAGCATGCATGTCTAGATTTTATCGATTTGCATTGTATTTACCGATACTAACATCTGGTCTTTTGCAGATTTGTTGCTTTTACATCGAAATCTAGATTGAATACTGTCTTGGCCCTGACCAATCTATTCTGTCTATTTTGAGGTATAAATCCGATAGATAGGTGTAAGATCCGAAGCTAGTACAGTGCCTAAACTGAGAAATATCTGTTATAAGAACATTAAAAGAGATTTACCCTCGCTAGTTCTAAACCTTTGATCGGTTTATAACTTTATGCCTAGATTTAGATTCAAATACTGTCTTGGCCTGACCAATCTATTTAATCTATCTCCTGGTCTAATCTGATAAATCGATCATAAGATCTGAAGCTAGTTTTAGCATAAAATTGATGAGAACAATTGAAACTGCATTTAAATCCTGTTTTATCACAATATTGCTATATCGGGTTGTAAGCCAATGGATTCTCTATGCATCGGAAGCTTATTAAGCCGATGCATAAATCCTGATCTAGCTATTTCTACAAGCCGTTTAGGGCCAAGTCGCTAACAATTTTCTCCTTGTCAATTTACAGGTCAAATTGACTGGCACGCTTGGTTTTCGTGGTTGCGACGCAAACCCAGTTTTTTACGCTTCCGTGGTGTGTTTGCGAGAAGCCTACTTTTCGCATCAACAACTGGTCAGATTGTATTTCACTGTTTATTGCGTATAAATCTTTAGCTCGAGTCGGATAATGGTGTCGGTGTATTTTACACCGGGGTGTACCCCGGCGTCGCTGCCATGTGGGATCAGAAACCCATCAGAAGGTGCCCCATACTCAGCAACGTCGAGCCCAAGCGTGTCAAGGACTGGTTCCAATTCGAGAATATTAAAGGTATTTGTTCAAGCCACGTGTCAGCCCGGCGAGCAGGCGGGCGAACAGGCCCCAGCGCCGGGCGGGCAGGCTACGTGGCGAACCGGCGAGCAGGCGGGCGAGCAGGCCCCAGCGCCGGGCGATCAGGACACACGGCGCGCTGGCGAGCAGGCGGGTGAGCAGGCCCCGAAGCCAGGCGATCAGTACGCGTGTCGCCCTAGCGAGCAGCTGGACGGGCGGCACCTGCAGGATGAGTGCACCCAAGGCTAGCTGGAGGGCGAAGGGCCCCACTGTCAGTGGGGGCATCACGGAAGGAGGAAGCTTCCTCCCTAAGGATACGCGAGGATCGTCCCGGATCTGGAGCATTCAATGCGACGGAACAGGTCTGACGGAGTGGATGGGGTTCTGACGAAATGATTGCCCCACCACCCCATGGCGTCAGCGGCACAGGAGCTTCTGCGGGCGCGTGACAAGAGGCGCAGTGTCAGGCTGGCGGGCGTGGGCGCCCGCCCTGTCACTTCCTCTCTGTCCCCGAGGCGCCGCGGAGACGCCACAGAGAGGCAGCCTCGGCGTGCGACCAGTGATGGGACGGCTACAGTAGCAGGATCATTTAATGAGTACTGTTTCGTAGTACTCTGTAACTCACGCCTGCCCGAGTATGTAAGGACGGCGGGGTGCCCCTGTGAGGGGGGCTGGCTCTCCGCTTGAACGGGGCTGGCTCTCCGCGTGAACTAGGCGGCTAGGGGAGGATCCCTAGCCAGTTACCTCTCTCTTCCATTCTTTTTTTCTTTTTTTCTCTCTGTCTCTCTTCTTTTCACTAATCTATTTGATTTGGATGAAACATAGAATCAATGCTCAAGAACGATTGAGAAATATTTTTGATATATTTTTCTAGATTTTTGGTAGGTTTACAAAACCTCTCCACTTGGAGGGCAAAGCCTCATATGAGGCACACACGGGGGAAGGGTTCTCCCCTCACATCTCTCTCCTAGGATTACATGGTGGGTGGATGGCTTACCCCCTAAGCCTCCTCCACCTTTCCTTATATAGCATTCACGCCCTAATGGCACGTCCTAATGGGCTCAAGGTGGGCTTACCCGCAACCCACAACATTTCATGGGTTTTTCTCTCTAACGCACGGATCATGGAGCGAAGCCGACCGTCCCCCTGATCTCTTAGCCTCGAAGCATCCGCGCATCAATCGCCACGTGCCCCGGCCTCAAACCTTCCCGCCTTGTCTTCACGCGTCCGGGTCCCACCGAACCGTCTCGACTCTCGGCGAAGGCTTCAACCGCCAGCTCGCACCTCATGAGCTCCCTTCGTCTCGAAGCATCGGCCAAGTACCACAGGTCCTCGAGCAGGACCCACCTTGCCCCTTGTGCATCCGGGCACCTCCCGGAACAACCTGGCAACCGGTCCCCACCATCGACACCACCTGTCTACCTGTGTACCAATAGACTCAGGCGAACTGTGAACCTGACCCAAGTCTCGCCAACTTGGTCCGGGGTAGTCCATAACCCAAATTCAATTCACAACTGCAAATTCAAACTCACCTGTGCAAAAGCTCTGCTCCGGTTGATTGTCCATACGATAACAACAACCTTTCAGCCTCACCCGTCTTCGTCACACTCACCACAGTATCTAGCCTCCTAGCCTCACCCGTCTTCGACATGCCTCACCACGGTATCTAGCCTCCCTCGGCCTCACCCGTCTTCGGCATCCCTCACCACGGTATCTAGCCCCGTCCGTGTGTGACCGTCCCGCGACTTCCTACCGTTCCAAACCCCTGAAACACCAGTTCGCGTCTAGACACCGTCGCCCCATAGTTCGTACACCGGACTTGGCCTCACCCGTCTAAGGCGTTCCTCACCACGGCTCTCCCAGCTTTGAAATCCTATAACAACATAGACAAGCACACCGTCACGTAGCAACGCACTATCCAGTTGCAACATAATTAAACATGCAATGCAAAGGACACTCAAATAGACTTCCCGACAATCACTCTCAAGGCACTAAAAGCTCATCACTCTAACGACTTCCTGAGATAACTTACCTTAACCAAATTGCACCACTAAGAGACACCAAAACAAACTTTCAAGTAATACGCACAAGCCTCAACTTGTCAATATACATCATCATCAAATTCAACACTCCCCCTTGATGAGTACATTGACAAACACCGAAAAAGGCAATGAAATAGGCAATGAAATATGATTTTCGAGTGGTTTGACGACATTGACATAAGGGTCTGCTTTGACGACTTCTACATAATTCCAATTCTACCATATAAGAAAACATATTCATATTCATATCTTGGATCTTTCGTTCCAAGATTTCTCTTTCTTCAGAGATATCAGGAGATGTCCTTGATTCTTTCAAATGCCCTTCTTTGTGCTCTACATTATACCAAGTTAGTGAAATTAATGGCAAATGCAACGTACAACCAATAAAAACAATGTACTGTCGTATGTTATTCATGAGGTATATGAGCCCTTCAGGTTCCAATACAGAACTTCATGTTCCTGGACATCTTCCCCCTCATCCCTAGGTCTGTACAGGTCTAGGTCTGCAATAAATGACCGACCAACCATTGGGGTTTTCATGGATACACCTTTTCAAAATCAAGCCTTTTTAATGCGATGTACGTGTAGATTGATAGGTGTAGCGAAATTCAATCTGGCATATGTTCAAGCTGTTAGCCTAAGCTAAAATGACCAAGTCATTTATTTCTTTCTCATACTTCAGGTATATGCTTTCTTATTTTCTTTAATCTGTTTGGTAATGCAAATAATTATGTTATACAGAATTCTTTTTTCTCTATCTTGGTTCAGGACAATAATACTCATTTATCTTCGTATATAAGTCTATTCAAGTCTCTTTCCAGTTATAACATCCTTTCAATTCATTCTCAACTCTTAGTTGAGCACTGCTATTAAGATAAAGTATTTAAAGGTAATATCACCCATGATCGGGGAATAAGTTTTTTCATAATCAATGCTAAGGCGCTGAGTGAAACCTTGTGCTACCAGCCTTATTTTGTACCATACCACTTTTTCTTTGTTTCTCCTTTCGAACAAAGACCCACGGGCATACACGAGGGAGTATGCGGCGCAGAGGACTAAGCACTTCTCATTTGTTCAGTGAGAATAGTTCCGCGGTGATTGTTTTCTTCCATTCTTCCCAGTCCAGCCGTGACTTATACTCAGAAAAAGATGCAGGCTCAGGATCAGTTTCAATTGTTTGGCAATCTTCTTTGCAAATTCTATGTGAACATTGGTGTTATTCTATTCATTATTTCATCGCAGTGCACAAAATTTATCGACATTTCTTCTTGGGGGTGCTTCGTGCACTTGTGCTTCATGCACTATCACTTGATCTATACCTCTATTTTCCATCGCGAGAGAAAGAACCTTTAGATGGTTGCCTATGTGCTCATCCACATGCTCATTTGCATTTCTTTCGGTTTCTTCTTTTGCTTCTTTTCTTGTACCGGTATATTCAAAACTGGGAGTGCCTCGCTTGCACGCTGCTCACCAGCGCCTGGTTTCAACTGGCTCCTCTTCTATTTTCTTTGGGGCATTTTCTTGATCGGCTGTGGCAAGCTCTCTTATTCTTTTTTCTCCTAGTGCCCGTGGATACATGGGATTCGAGTAACCATATTTCTTGTCCTTTTCATTGATGCCTCAGAACAGGATGAGGGATACCTTTGTTGACGATTCTTATGCCTATTAGAGTTTTAATCCGCAAGCGCACGGATATCGCAGTAGCTTTCACCTTGGAGTATTCCTAAGGTATCGATTTCTCACGAGGAACGAGAAGTTTCTATTTTCTACACTTATTCACCCGGATGGATATGAAAATGGTGATATGGAGCAACAATAAATGTATTTCAGATCGAGAGGCTCGTCGGACACCAGTCAGAAAGGTTCAAGTTCTATTCTTATTTAATTTGCGACTCTGAATCGGAACTCGGACACTCACTACCACCCGCTATCCTGAATTGGAATCCCGAATGATTATGATCGTTCCGATTTGGCTCAACTGGTCTGCAACTAACGAGGCGGATTTCACAAAGTCTAAGCCGGATAATAGAGCTGTCACCACCTATTACCTACCACACGTCCGTTGAAACAGGTGCCTACCGGCTACTAACTAGTCCAAACACCATGTCTGTTCCTAGTAGTAATACGTACCAAGGACGTCACTTCGATACGCACCCCTACTACCTCTTATACTAATCTCTAGGTGGACAATTAAGCACAAAGATCTTAGCACTCAAGAATAGTACGGGCCTAATATCATCAGAGACAAAATAAATAGACTGAACTTGATAAATGGATAAATAAGACTGAGTGTTACCGAAAGAAGACGGAAGCAGAATCCACAGCCGAGTTCAGCTCCGGAGCTCTAGTGAGGGATACCGACACTCCGGCTCCTCCCTTACACTAACTCTCCTCTCTCTCCTACTCTACTTGAGAGTAATACAACTCTACTTCACTCTCACTTGTATTGCTCTTTGTTGTTCATCTTCAAATGAAGGAGATCACCTCCTTTTATAGGCCACCGTGACCAATAGGGTGTTGACACGACTAGGGACAGGTGTCACAAGCTCCTTGCCGAAGGGGGAATCCAAAGGGGATCAGAGGTGGGTCGGCCGGCCTAGGGGGGTCGGCCGGCCTGCCTTTGTCGATCCAGGCCCTCCAATTTGGTTAGGATGCTCCTTGTGCGGTGTAGATCTTCTCCCTAAGTCGGTTTGTCAGTTGGAGACCGGTAGCATTGGGTTCCTTTAGAATCCTATGCATGGCTTGTGAAACACTCCCTGTTTTCGGATCAAACCGACTGATAACAACGGCTTGGATGTGCTCTAGGATCTCTCGCAGAAGCTCTGGTGCGACCCTGGCCTGACTGAGCGAAGGAGCTGGGTCGGCCAGCCTAAGGTGGGTCGGCCGACCCACTCTTTTGCCCGGCTCGGGCCCAGTTTCGATCAGCGGGTCCCAGCATGCAAAATCTTACCAAAACTCGTGGAATTATGTGAATTTGCACAGTTTTAGTTCTGGTTCCATTCATTTCACCAAATGTTGACGGTCGGAATCATGTTAATTGTTATCTAAATTGACCGTCAACAACCTTCTATGGTATTTCCACCCTCTGGTGCATTATTATGAGTAACGCGACTTGATCACATCCTTCAAATCACAAAATGATTAGGCAGTTCATTTGATAATTGCTCCATTGTTTTCAAAAGTCTTACTAGTGCTGCTCATGCACGAGAATGCATTAGTGATGCCTAAAGTTAGTTACGTAATTTCCCAGCATTCTTCTTTTAGGGGTTCTGTTCCTCCCCCCTAATGACTGGAATTGATCCTCAGTCATTTTAAAATTCATTGCAAGTGTGGTATAGGTACATAAACCTTGCATTCAAAATTGAGAAATTTCTTTTCTTTGTACTAGCTAGATGTTGTGTGACTACGTGTCCCTTGCACTAATTGATGAGGGCTTCTTGTAGGGCTTCTTTTTCTTTATTCAATATACTATAACCCTGCAAGTGCAGCCAGACATCTCTAGTCCACTATGCTCGGACATGAGTTATATAATGCTCTTCTTTAGTTTACAATGCAGTACAATGATCATCAAATTCTTTTCAATGTAGCTAGCTAGCATTTGTCCTTCTTTATTGGACTTCATGGTATGAACAGATAATATATTCTTTAATTCTTATGATCTGCAAGATTAGCTTCACGATGTGTGGTTTCCTGGAGAGAGTAAACTCATGCCACACCACTTCAAGGAAACATCAATGAGTACTAAAATGTCATTAAGTGCCCTTGACAAGGGTTGCATACGGCCGCGAACATCTCTTAGATGCATTCTTGGCAAGGAGAAATATCTCAACTTGCACTTTAATAGGAGAGTGCCCAGTTCATGATTCAGGAAATTCTTATACTAATGCTATGACCTTGCGAGTTGATTGCACCTCATCAGTTCTATAATTGAGATGGCAATTTTGCAATGCCTGATGGAAGAGATTAGAGCTTTTAAATGCATTCTAACATAGTATAGCCCAAATTCAAATGCATAAAAATTTCTAATATTCTTTACTCATATCTGTCATGCTTCACAATGCATAACGATTCTTTGCCATTCTTCATTGGTCTCAACATGGAAACCGTGGCATGGATGTCTATCAAAGTTAAGAGAGTCAAAGTGGATTCTGGGTAAAACACTGTTTCTCGAAAGTGCTGATGTAATACCCGTAGAATTTATGTCCCAATCTGTAAAATCTGTAGCCATTTCCATTCTTTCTTCAATCGGAGGCCCACCTAGCCCATACACGTGGGATGGCTGCTGGGATGTGGCGCGGAAAAGATGGTGACATCTCTCTTAGAATTCTACTCGTGTTGTTATATTACCAACAATTTATATCTACATTGGGCACTACACTAGCTCTGTTCATAATTGCAATCAGGCAATGGCAATATTCATAATTCATATGATTCAAATGTTGATTGCAACTTCAAAATATATTGGAATATAGGATAAAATCATAATGAACATGAGAATTAAGGTTTGCTTTCTAGAGGTTCAATTCTTTCTTTCAAATAATATGTTCTTCGGGAGCTTCAAATTTTTCATGCTATAATTCATACAATGTTTATTAGCGACCACAATCTAAAGAAGAATGCTAGCAGTGCAACTCCTGCATAGTTAAATGCCGTAAATTATGCACTTTTTTAGCTTCAATTCTATTTGTCGGGATCTTCTTTTGTTTATCCACTTCTTGTGTGGCTTCAATACGATTAAAGGATGAATGCAAGGGTGCCTGTTCATAAGTATATTCTACAAAAATGTTTCTTTTCTAGCCAAAGTGAGAAACCCCTACTTCTTTGAATTTCTTTTGGTCTAATAAGTTGCAATTGCATCATTAGGTTCGCGGAGAATCTTCGACCAATACCCCTAAATGCCACATTTATAGCACATCTAGACCTAATGGTCATGTGGCTTGTACTGTGGGGCTTCTTCTTGTATTCTGGTTCTCTTGGATAATGTACTTTCTTTTCTAGATCAATTTCTTTTCATTTTCCCTTCTTTCCATTCTTCTAACGAATGGACTTTTCACCCCTAGTAGCTGCTCTAATTGAACTGAGATGAAAGGTGGGAAGTACTATCTCCTCGTTTGTGATCTTGTCACATAGGGAGGGATTTGTACAAATTCTATGCGAATGGAGTTGTACTCTGTCATAGTTCTATAGTATATGCAAACCTTGTGTGCACCAAATCTTGTTGTGCTTATGGCAGGATAGCGTACATGAGCTTCATAAGCCACTTCTAAGTGCAGTCTATAGCTCCAGTGTGCTCCCCCTCAACCATACATAGAAAATTTGGCAAGGAGGTGGTGTCTAAGAAAGCGTAATGCTTTCGCTTTGTTTATCGGTAAGTTTCTTTTTCTCACTGGGACCTAAATCAATTGACACTGTAGGGTTTCTGGTGACCGAATACAATCATCACGTCCAATGTCCAAGTGAGATAATTCATGCCACAAGAGGCCAGTTTCTCAAATTCATGACTTATGATACCTAACAATTTTATATTTCAAAATTCACTCATAAGATTACTATGCGTAATCTAGTAGAGA
The DNA here is from genome assembly GCA_005191435.1 of Raddia distichophylla. Lineage (NCBI taxonomy): Eukaryota > Viridiplantae > Streptophyta > Magnoliopsida > Poales > Poaceae > Raddia > Raddia distichophylla. Next base: position 815,685 of record SPJY01033365.1, on the reverse strand, counting down.
GAGTGGTTCTAGGTAGACTTCATTTTTATAAATTCTCATGTATATCCAGTATTCCTACATATATGCCATTATAAACAGGCAAAAGCTGATAATAAAAAAGAAAATTAATGATATAATTGGACAGAGGTAATTAACAATAGCTAAAAAACTTTCAAATTCAAAAACCGGAGTCAAAATTTGAACTCCAGGGTGCCTTCATGCCTGAATATATATTTTCTTCAATTTCAACCAATTCCAAGGGCCTTTATAGAATTTTCAGTGTCCAGGAAAAGCTATGCGTAATTCCCATAATACTCAGGGGCATTCTGCAATATTCTTAAATTTAGAAAATATTTAATGTAATTTCCCAAATGCCAAGGACTTTTATATAAAAAAATCCTAAAAATTTCTCATAATTTATCGGAAACCCAATGATTTATTTATAAAAAAATACAGAACAAGCAGATTTCCTTTTCATTCTTTCCATCCGGCCCCGACTGATTCTTTTTCTTTTCGATCTGGTCCGATCAGATTCGGTCCAGTAGCCTCTCTTTTTCTAAATTTTTTTATGGCACGTCCCACACCCTTTTTTTCATTAATTTCAGGGCCAAAGAGTAAATTTGCAATACAGAAAATACACATGCAATTCAAAATTTAAGCCCCATCCATGTAACTTTTTCTTTCTTTTATTCTCTATTTCTTTCTAGCACTAGGCCTTCTTTTGTTTTCTTCTTTGGCCTTTTGGCCTTCTCTCGGTGGCCAGCAAAAACCAACCCATGGGGCGAGGTGCGCTGGCCTGCTACTGCAGTCCGGCCCGCGAGAGTTGCAAAGGCGAGGCAGCTAGGGTTTCCCTAGCGCTACCACCGCTGGCTTGGGGTGTAGTGTGGGAGGGTGCGATACGGCGGCGGCGTCCTAGGCGCGGGGATAGCGCGATGCCACCGGGTACAGATGCGGCGAGCGTAGCGTCGGCATGGCAGCTGCGCTTTAGGCTCAGGGCGCGACGGTGGCACAGTGTAGGAGCCACGACATGGGGTGGCGCTGCATGCGGGCGCGGTGCGGAATGGCAAGCGCGACGCGACGGCGGGACAACCCACCGCAGGGATGTGGGCGTGGCCGGTGCAAAGGCGCTGCGGCACGTGCGGCACGGATGGTGCCACAAACCACTGCTAGGGTGTGGGCGGCGCTGGCGCGGCCGGTGCGACGGCGTGGCCCGCTGCCAGGGAGATGGGCGCGACACAAGATGACACGCACGACGAGGCAGCGCCACTGCCTGCTACTAGGGTGCGGGTGTGGCGGTGCGGCAAGCACGGCTAGCACAACTGCGCAGCGCGCGTGGTTGGCGCGGTGGCGGAGCAGCCCGCTGCAGGGGGCGCGGCGATGCTTTGGGCACAGCGGCGCTTCAATTCAATTTGTACCTTCGATCTTACTGGGCGAAGGCAGGATGCGAGAACTGTCATGGAGGACATATCGACGGATCCTGAGTTCCTGACAAGGCCTGCCGACGAAATGATGATTTATTGCAGTTCGCCAACGTAGTTGTGCGTTCATCGTCGATTGATCTCCGACGTCTTGCTATTCTTCAGAGTTTTGTGCTGATAACATGTTAAAAAACCATACTGCCGGGTGTAGTCCAACGTTGTTTATATGAGCGTAGATTGTAGACGACGAAAAACAATCACACACGATAGATTAAACACAGGATGTAGGAGAGAATGATTTTTTATTGCTTTCTTAGATGTGTATATATATAATAGGTTGATTTTTCTTCTATTTATTAATGATGGCTATAATTTCGGCTGATCCAATAGGTAGGCCCCATCCCAAAGCGCGTGCCAGGCCCAAGGCTGGCACGGCCCGGGTGGGGTTCCTCATCACCCAGATGGCCCAAACACCCTTCGCCCGGCCGGCCTCCACCTCCCTGTCAGGCTGTTACGAGCGCGCATCCTCTGCCGTTACGGCTCCCTGCCGTTGTGCCACTGACATGTGGGCCCAGGTGGGTCCCACGTGAGCGCAGGCCCACATGCAGTGGACCGTTGTGCCACTGACATGTGGGCCAGGTGGGCCCCACGTGAGCGTGGGCCCACATGCAGTGGCACAACGGCAGGGAGCCGTAAGTGGCACAACGGCATGGAATCCCGATCGGGCTGTTACCCTGTCTCGGTGTCTGGGCACTGTTAGTTCGGCGTTGCAACCCTAGCCGCCTCCAGCCCTCCACCCCGAGGTCCCCGAGCCGACCCCGACCGGCGACCACCTGCCACCGCCCTCCCGTGACGCCCTTCCCCGTCCGGCATCCCGCATCGGCGGCTCGGTCGCGTCCGGCTCTGAGGTCCGAGCTCCGCCCTCCTGGCACTTCCTTTGCTGAACCTGAAGGTGAGATGCTCCTCCATCGTCCATCGAGCGCCTTGATTCTAGTGGTGTCGTTGGTTACTTTTGTGGTTCAAAGATCTTCTGCTATGTCTAGTGGGATTATTGGGATCAACCTTGGTCGGCTTGTTTCGTTGATTGCTCACAGGCGCGCTCTACGTTGGTGGTAGGGGCCGAAGATGAGAATATGGTGTCCAGATCTTGTTCATAGTATGGAATAATGTATGCTAAGACAATTAATGTGCAATTCCCTTTCTAAAAAAGGAAGCAGCACTATTAACTACAACATTATGGGCATAAAATTTTTATCTCTAGAGTTTGATTCAGGTTCTAAAAAACGCATGAGCCCCAGCCAGCATTTGTTTTCGCCCAAGCAAATATATTAATTATTGGCTCCTTAAGTTCTAAAAAACATGGTTCATCACTTTTGAAATGTGAAATTCATCCACATCCCGCTACACATATGTCGTGTCCAGGTAGATCAGACAGAATAGAAGCATTGTTACTCTGCGAGTTTCCTTGACAACTGTAAATACAGTACTGGTCTACTAGAGTATCAGTTCAAAAAATAATATGGTTCCTCACAGACTTGCAGTAAATGAACTTGAATATTTGCAGGTCTAATTTAGTGTTGGAAGTATAACTAAATTACCCATCTTTCCACATCAGTTTAGCCTTTTGGGTTAACTAGTCGGTGCATGCAACTTAATTTTCAAGTCAATAGAATCACTTTAAAAAAATATATGTGAAAAAAGAACGAATAGCCTGGCAGAAACAAACCATTGTGTGTGTCAAAATTGCTTGTATTATGTATGCATGATTTGTTAGTGGTCTTTAGTAATCTACAAGTCAGTTTCATTGCCTTTAGACTCTAGGCTCCCAAAGTGTCCTGGCTCCGCCAATCAGGAGCATGTCTACTTTCTTCGAAGTCAGCCAATCAAGGCATTTCTTTGAAGCCTTCTGCCCAATGAATTCAAGTAATTGTGATCCTATATGGACAAGGGTCACCTCCTTATCTAGTTAGTCTACTGTGATTTCTCCAGCAAGTTCAACTAGGGGTGAAAATGGGTCGGGTACTTCCCGGCGGGTACCCAACCTGGTTCATGGCGTTAAGAAAATGGGTTGAGAAATTTTTTAACCGTCGGGTTTCAGGTCAGGTTCGGGTAATACCTGAATTTTTTTAAGCGGGTTCGGGTCGGATATAATATGCGACTGAAGACCCGAGCTAGGCGGCTAGAGGGGGGGTGAATAGACGCCACAACATTTTTCGACGTTTCCACCAAAAAAACCCGAACAACTTGACAACTATGTGTACCTTTCACTTGGGTGCATGAGAGCCATGAAATATTTAGGATTTTGGAATCACAATCCTGGTTGTCAAGTGTTCAAAAGAGAGGAATCAATTCAAAACTTGCTTTAGGAAAGGAGATCAAGCCAAATGACCAAAGTGACTTTCAGAAAAGCAAAAACAGATTTGTTCTCACTTAGAGGAGATGGATGGTGGCTTTCTGGTGCTCTTCAATTTTTGCGAATTTTTATCCCTATTTCATAATGATCCATGAGCAACTCAGCCGAAAATCTCCTCAAAACTCTATGTATAAAAAATATGAAAATTCAAACATCACAAGCTGCTTTCTAGAAAGCAAAAACAGATTCTCCAAAGACTTCTTGCAAGAAGAGGAAGGTTCCTGCCCTTAGGAGGCTCCAGAATTTTTCAAACTTTTGCTACACCTAGGTGGGTGAGTCATGATGTTTCCATCCAAATTTGAGCCACAAATTCCTACCACAGAAAATATGAAAAATCAAGAACCACGAGCTGTTAAGAACTTCGAGCAGAAAGTTTGGGGCTCGGTTTTCACCTCATAGCTCCAAAACGGGGAAACCAGTGGATTTCAAATTTTTAACACAGATGGGTATATGAGTCACACATCTTTTCAAACTGGAATCATCCCAAAATGATTTTTCTAGATTTTTCTAAAAATCTTTTACTAACTGCTGCGCGGAGGAAAGTTTCTGTACAGATTTGTAACAAGTCAAGAACTTGATCTCTTGCCTCTCATATGGTTGCAAAGAGTGTGACAAATCATATTAGCAACCTTAAGGCATCATAGATCATCAAGAACCAGCAATAAATCACTAAGATTCATCTCCAAACAAGAGCTCCAAAAAGAAAAACAAAACCAAGAAGAACTAGGAGCAAATCAACACAAGATGTTAATGGAGAAGAAGGATTTCATTGCATAGAAGTTGGGGGATTACAAGCCACACTCCTTGTGGCCGCAAGCACTCTAAGTGCCACCCTTACACACCCAACTCACCCTCTCTATTTCTGAAATTTTCAGCTCTAAGGGGATGAGGGGAAGGGCACCCCTTCCCCTCCTTATATAGCCCAAGGGTGAGATGCCCTAAACCCTACAGCCCATCTCCACCCTTCAATTGAGGATGAGTGGTGTACAAGTCACACACTACAAGACACACTCCCGAGAGGGAATATTCTCCACATATTCCTTCGAAAAATATCTTCGCAGCTTGCTCGGTCGCCAGCCCACGCCTGGGCCCACCGGTCAGAACAGCTTCGCCACCATGGTTACCAACGCCGCAGCCTCCAGCTGCCTTGGATCCCTTGCCATGGCTAAGCTTCTCGAGTACACCACCTCATGTGACCGCCAGGTCATCGAACCCGGTCGCCTGCACGCCTCCGGACGGACCAACCTCCAGCTGTCCCCGCTCAGCGTCAGCCACGTATCCGCCGATACCTACATCACTGAGGTGAACATACACGAAACCAACACACCTTACCTCTCCTACAAGGTTAGTCCATCACAAAATTACCAACATCATAATCCATTTGTGACACCACAATTAGCAAGCCCTAACACACCACGTGTCAGCTTAACAAATTCAACCGGAACACGTCCGTTCAAAACTATTACCTAGCCCAAGCTCAGCACAATGGTCCAGTTCCAATTCAACGGCAATTTCCACAAATGCACCATTAAAAATTCTTCAAAACACTTCAAATTCATCCTTGTCACATATATTCATCATCAAACCGGGGTACCCTCCACATGGGTCTCGACACTCCCCCTTGATGAATATATTGACAAACCCTCGAAAAATATTTTGAAAATTTTGGATTTGTCGAACAAGGCATGATGGAAATGCCAAATCACGCTTAGAGCAAAAGATAGGAACACATGTGTTCAAAATCTCCAAGTCGTGAATGTCAAAGCTTCCCAAGAAATTCTCCCCCTTTTCAAGAAATGCATGTTGATGTCATTTTCAATTCTCCCCCTTTTGGCAATATAGACATCAAGAAATTTGAGGGAACAGGCACAAGGCAAGATGCAAATGCAAGTCCTAGGGAGCTTTGAAAATTATCTATTCGAACGTGAAGCACATGGCAGAAATGCTCGAAGCAACGCAATTTTAGTTCGGTGCTCACAAGTTCAACAGATGCTAGTAAATCGATTTTTCATATTGGAAGACGTAGCTAGAAAATCACAATCCAAATGCCGCGGCCGAACAAGGCATCAAGACGGCTTCGATAGAACACCACATGCAACCAGTTGAAAGCAGAATAGCTTCAAATCGACAACTCAACTAACTAGCATTTTTCATTATTTTTTTTTTGTTTTTCTCGCAAACAATTTTGATTGAATTTAGGCGGGAGAGCCTCTAGCCTCAGGCCGACGGTGCCCAGCAATACACTGAAGTATTCACGCGTCTCGGCTATCCGATTTCCTTCCAAGTTCATGCCTCTTGTGTGCAATGGCAAGCCATCTCGTGAAGGATAACCGGTGAGAACTCTCCAGAACTCGAAATTGCATATTTTGGTTTTTCAATTTACAGGAGCAAGATTTGGCCAACAAAAGACTTCACCAAGTTGCAAGGATGACTGAAAGAAGACTGCAAGCGCCTCATCAAGCAACAATATTCAGAAAGGGAAAATCTTATGCCACATCAAAGGTTTGGAAAAACCAAAAGCAATGTCATTTTTGGACTAGAAACCAATTGAACAAGCTAGCATAAGCTAAAATGTGAATAGTCTCGGCATTTTGCAAAGCCTAAATTCAAAAGCATAATAGACAAAGCTCCAAAGCAAAATAAGCCTATATGCTACGGTACTCCTTCTGGTCGACTGGCTCACCATTCTCATCGGGCCCTAAGGCAACAGTGGTCGCCATCGGAGTAGAGACCGGCTTGCTATCAGACATGGCAAACCGACTCAGCAGGTCTTTTGTGTACTTGCTCTGGTGAAGAAAGGTTCCCTCTGGTGTTTGCTTGAACCGAAAGCCGAGAAAGAAGTTGAGCCCCCCCATCATGCTCATCTCAAATTCCGAGCTCAGCACCACTGAGAACTCAGAAACAACAGCAGAGGAGGAACCACCAAAGATAATGTCATCGACATACACTTGCACCAGAAGAAAATCAGAGCCAACTCTACGGGTAAACAAGGTCTGGTCTACCTTACCCATTAGAAATCCATTGCTCACCAGGTAGGTCTTAAGCCTCTCATACCAGACCCTGGGTGCTTGTTTTAGCCCATATAAAGCCTTATCAAGCTTATATACATGATTAGGATATCTTGAATCCTCAAACCCAGGAGGTTGCTTCACATACACTTCCTCTTTAATATATCCATTCAGGAAGGCACTACGGACATCCATTTGAAACAGCTTGAACCCATTGGATGCCATAAATGCCGCTAAGATCCTGATGGAATCATGTCTAGCCACAGGAGCGTAGGTCTCATCGAAATCTATCCCATCGATCTGAGAGTAACCTTGAGCAACCAATCTAGCCTTGTTTCTAACCACTACCCCATCCTCACTTTGCTTGTTCTTGAACACCCATTTAGTACCTATTACATTATGTCCTTTAGGGCGTTCAACAAGCTGCCACACTTTGTTCCTCTCAAAGTTCTCTAACTCTTCGTGCATCGCATTCACCCAATCAGGATTAGAAAGTGCATGGGTGACGTCCTTCGGTTCAAAGGAAGCAACGAAAGCAGCAGATAAGCAAAGGTGAGAAAGCCCAGACTTCGATCGGGTTAGCATCCTCTCGCTCAAACCACCGATCATCTGTGCAGGGGGATGGTCTTTCTGGATGTGACGAGGAGCCCTAGAAATGGCCTCTACCTCGGGAGCAGGAGAGGTAGGATCAGAGCCACCGGGCGAATCAGATTCTATAGGTGAGAACCTAGAAGCACAAGGTGAGAGCTGAGTAGAAGCTGAAGGTAAGGGGTGAGACTGAGGAACAGCACTTGAAACTGGAGGCGCCACCGGTGGAGTCAAGTCGAGGTCAGGTTTGGGCTTTGGAAATTCATAGGAATTTGTAGGCAACTCAGAAAATTATGAAATTGGTCTCTAAAAATCCAGAAAATGAGAGGAAGATAAAGGTGGAATAAAAGTTGATATTTTATGGGATAAAAATCCTTGTATAAATAAAAGAAGAGATTTCTTTAATGGAATAAATTAGGAATTGTTTTGGAAAATTCTCTGAAAATTAGGGAAGGTTTCTAGGGCTTAAAAATGATTTTTACAAAAACAATTATGCTAAAAATGGGTGAATTTTGGGTATGTTACATCATATGACATTATTCTAAACGGGTCCCTGATCCATATCATTACGAGAAACGGTTATGATTTGTTCACCATACGTCGTAATAACTTCGTATAGCATACATTATACGAAGTTATACGAAGAAAGAGAAGGAAAAATATTTTATTTTTGAATTTTTAAACTATTTATAGAGAATATTATATTTTTATAAAATACTAGATTGATTTCTAGAGTTTTGGGTATTTTTGCAGAATTTTTGGAGAAGATTTACTATTTTATTTAAAATGAGATGCTATAACTGGAATTAGAAAATAATGAGAAAATTCGTAATGGGCCAACTGGATGGAGCTGGGCTGGCCCATTAGGGAGCAGCACTGCGCAGGCAGTGCATAGCGTGGACGATGACAGGGAGGGCCCACAAGGCAGTGAAAGAGAGAGGGGAAAATGAGGGGCGACGGGGAAGATCTCACCGGCGGCGAGGACGACCGGAGATAAGGAGGTGGTGGCAGGCAAAGACGCTTCTGGGGACGGCAAACCCTTTGGAGATGTCGTTGGCTGCTGTGCTGACGTGCTGACATGGCAGAACCTGGTGCATTGATTTGAATGGAGTTGATCTGGACTGTCGGCTGCCACTTAGCGCTCCGGAGAGAGGAAAAAATGACACGCCGAAGGCGTAGTCCGAAAAGGAAAAGCGTATTCCGAGAAAATCCAAAAAGGGAAAGGAACTAGTTGAATTTCCAGAAAATGATTTTAGGCTTTGAAAATTCATAGAAAAATGTAGGGAGCTCGGAAAAATATGAAATTGGTCTCTAAAAATTCAGAAAAATGAGAGGAACATAATGACGGAATAAAAGTTGATATTTTATGGGATGGAAATTCTAGTTAAAATAAAAGAGAAGATTTCTTAAATAGAATAAAATAGGAATTGATTTGATAAATTCTTAGAAAATTAGGGAAGGTTTCTAGGGGCTCAAAAATGATTTTTGAAAAATTTGATGCTAAAATTGGATGAATTTTGGGTATGTTACATTCTCCTATTAGAAAGGGCTACTGTTGCAGGTGGAGCAATTAAGCATGTTTTTGCAGAGTCGACGACGTCTATTCCAAAAGGCGGCGAGTTCAAGGAGGATTTGTCGGGCGGCCCGCTGTAGGCTGTAAAATAAGGAAGCAACAAAAGTCCGGGTATATGGGTTCACGCAGAACGCTGGAACGACTTCAAGGTAGAGACGATCATATTCTCACAGGTAGAGTTTGTTAGGTTTTGTGTTGAATATGTGTACAAGTAAATTACATGGACTCTGTGTTGTATATAAAGGGAGGCAGTCCTGGTGTAACAAAGACAACGACTTCATAATGATAGCATAAGCAAAAGGAGGCCAGCGGCCGGCATGTGATCATGACCAGATCAGCCGATGTGCTGCAGTATTATGGTTTGGGAAGAAACGCTCATAATCAGAGCTCCGCAGATGTTGGCGAAAGCTAAACTGCGTTATCAAACATCGTGTTTTCTGATGTCGTTCGTGATTTTGCATTGATGTAAATCCTGACAAAAACAAATGAAACGTCAATATGTTTGGCACATGCATTTAACTGAACCTACATGCTCAACCGCGTCACACCTGCAACTCTCAGTTCGATCATGAGTAGTATTAAAGCCTTCCTGCAGTGCTAATGTAGTAAAATAGAAAGAAAACTGAACCAATAAAAACACTAACTAACCAAAAGCTTTAGAAAATAATAACACAACAAAATTAGAAAATAGTTTAAATAAATTAAAACTTTATGATATATGCATCGAGATGAAAACGTAGGACATACCACCATCATCCCCATTAGGTGGTTATTGTACAAACTGTTTGGTTACTATGCGCGCGAGGAGAGGAGTTGGCAAGATTCTTTCTTTTTTCTCCTCCACCTCTCTCTCTCTCTCTCTCTCTTTCTTGCATGCAGAATACATAAGTACATTTTATAAAATTCACTTTGCTTAGGATTTTCAGCACACGCCATTATGTTAGTGCTTGATAAATGTTTTTGTTGGGAAACCTAAAATTTCATCAGGGGTTTATAGTGGAGTCCTTCCCAAAACCCTATTATAGGGCAGGACTATAAAAAAGGATGAGGAATACCACCATTGTACGTACCATTGTACATGAGAATAATATGGAAATTTTCCTCTATATTTATGTTTCCCTGTTTGTTTGCATTTTGCAATCTGCTATAGCCGGTAATAAGTTTCCTCAATAACAAATAAAAAAAAGATAAATAAAGGGATAGTATATCTAACATAACACAATTTCTCCCATAGTTCCATTTGCATCTTTGCATCTACGTCCAAACACCACTACCGTAAACTTGTAGTCACCGGCACAAAGTCGTTAGGGGCTTAACAAAAGTCACAAATTTTAGTAGTTGGTGCAAATTTGAGTCACCAGCCTAATGTTGTTTAATCATATGTAAAGGTTGCACATCAAGAATGACATGAATAAAATATTACACTATTTTCTAATATATGAATTTTCAATTTAACTCATGCAATGGCCAACTCCTGTGGCTATGTCCCACCGCTGCATGTCCCCGTAATCGCATCCTAACCTACCAAATGCTCATGTGTTGCTGCCCTAGTCGGCTGTCGCTACGCCCCCTCTACAGACCACTGTTGCTATTATCGTGGCGGCTTAGGTTGAACCACACCTATTATTTGAGGTAGGTTATAGCGGCTTAGTAGACTAGATTGAAAGGCGAGAGAATCAAAAAGGAAAGAAAAAGAAAGAATGGATGGATACTATGCCTCAAACGATCCATCCATTCTTTCTTTTTTAGACTAAGGAAGAGAAAGGGGGTGGGTTCTGGCCGAGAATAGTTTTTTAAAAAACATAACAAATCTAAAAATTACACATTTTTTTTCTAGAACATATGAAATTTAGAAAACCCCCAAAATTTACGAAACTAAGTAAAACATATATTACAGCATAAAGGAGTCATGTTTATGGTTTGCATTGGCTTCCTTCCTTATAGCTCCTAACCTTTATCGAATCTCCAAGAACAAAAATTTTATGATCTCCAAGAAGTCCATAACAATAATTAGGTTTGCTTGGTGTACACTCGAACAACCTACAGTACCTCTAGGAATGCTTGGATCTTTTGGCACCTCCTTTACTAGGTAAGGCTCGAACACACCACTCTTTATGACATCACATGGTCCTACTTGGCATCCAACTCATACTCCTCTAATTCCATCTACCTCCTCCAATTCCTAAGGAAGCATCCCTTCATACTCTCCTCTTCGATTTGGAAGGCTCGGAGTGGAGAACAGATGCAAATTCTTTGTGTGGAGCCTCTTGCATGGTCAAATCTATCTTCGCAAGAATGGCTATCCAGACCAGGTACCATGCCCCCATTGCTTAGCTGCAATAAAAATTATCGACCACCTTTGCATGCAACATTCTTACTCTCGACTCGGAGAGCAGTATGAGAAGAGGTTCTACGACTTATCATAATAGTCTACCACTACCTAGACAATATCATCTTTCGCCATTGGTGGTCACAATCACTACAAGAAGACTGACCTATAGCAACACACCCTTGCATCATATAGGGGTTGTGTTGCTGGAAAACACACGATGACTATTTACTCCAACACACACCTGCATCACATAAAAGTTGTGTTGCAGGGAGACTATACAGCATCACATATTATGTGTTGCCGATACTTATGTGAAAAACATAGTCTTAAACATAAGCTAACAGCACTTAGGCCTTGTTTGTTTTAGATTAATGTAGAGTTGCGTTTTAGTGTAGCAAATTTGTGACCCCCTTAAAATACGTTTTAATGAGTTCAAAAAATTATGAAAAAATATTTTACAAAATTTAAGAAGTACTATTTAAAACCCCACAAAAATGTCTACAAAACATTACATCATTTGGCTTATACAAAAATAACAAATTTTCATTTAATTTAATTTAATCTGAAACAAACAAGGTCTTAATGTACATGCTGCAAATATGACAATATTAATCTTTATCTTTACCTAATAATAAAGAGAACAGAGTTTCCCTCTTCCGTTTTCTTCGTCCGTCGCGCGTCCCGCAGGCGTACAAGGCGTCGCGGTCGCTGCGCTGCCCAATCCGGCCCGTCCTCCCCCGACTGAAAACCCTAGCCCCCTCCCTCTCCGGTTTCCTTCTTGCGCCAGCCAGTGGAGGACTCGCACCTGCTGCAGATCAAGTCCAGCGGCGGCGGCAGCGTCTTCTGGGAGACCACCATGGAGTCGCGCCTCCACCACTACCGCGCCGTCGACGGCGTGAACATCGCCCACACCGGCTGCACCACCGTCTTGCTCGTCCGCTTCGGGGACAGCCAGGACGGCAGCGCCAGGACGCGCATGGAGGAGGCGTGGAACATCGAGGAGGTCGACTTCAACATCTGGGGCCTCTCCATGGACTGCTTCCTGCCGCCCAGCGACCTCAGGGAGGGCAAGGAGGCCCAGGACGTCGCCGTCGTCAAGCCGGCGCGGCCGCCGCCGATAAGGATACTGGCCGTGGCCGTCCGCGTCGGGCCCTCGCAGGTGGCCGCCGTCAACATGGACGACTCGGAGTTAGGGCATCAATTTTCATCAAGATCATCAATTTTGGCATTGAGAGTGTGCATTCAGTCTAACCTGCTGTTCTCTGGTTGTAACTGACCCAAAAAGTCCTACTTAGTAACTTCCTTTTTCTCTTTTAGGTTGTTGGCGTTCATCATTGGAAGCATGGTAGAAAAGGGAATGGGGTTTACTGGTTCCAGCAAGCTCATGATAAAATTGGACTAGACAGAATTGCTCTACAATTATTTGAATGCATTGGAAAATCAGTCACAGGTGATAGCTTTAAGGTGCCAAATTCTCTCCTTTACCATCAATCAGATAATTTAGCTTGATATTTTTGTGGCAATAGCTGATAATGTTTTTGCATAATTAGCAATGGGAAGGCTTGCTTGAGTTACTGGGTTCTGACATTGGTAGTGCAAGTGGTCTTGAGTTCCATCACAGGTTTTTTTTCTCTTATTAATTAATTTTTTGGTTTCTTTTCACGACAGCTTTTCATATCAGCTCATACATATAATTTTTACAAATGCTAGTGTTTTAATTATAAAAAGAGTATAAAGTTTGGATAACAGTTGTGTCCAATAGATTAATTGCACCTTTAATAATAAGATAAGTGAACTCTTCCATGCAAATCATATCAAAGATAACTAATACTCTTTTACGCCATGTAACAGGTAGCAGAACCTGTGATTGGCTTGCTAAGAAAAGAGACAAGCCTACTTCAGCAGGGCCTAAGGTATATTTTTATTTTAAGAAGATGAAACATTGCATTTCTTGCACTTTAAATAGTTGTAGTGGCTTAATGAGGCATTCAGGCTTGCTAGGTTATGCAGCTGATTAATTATATGCTTCTACTGGTGAGGTCAATGAAGTGAGCTATCATGTATTTAATTATGGTTCATCTAATGGATGTTGGTGGATGAGCTGTGCATGTTCGTGCTACCTTTGAAGCAGATTGCAAGCACTCGCAGTTATACAAGATGTTCTTTGGATGCAGTTCAAAAATTATTTGATAATGCCATGGTCATGCAGTTGTGATGACATATTCACGGTGTGTAGAGTCGGTAGAAATATTCAACTTAGGAATGGTCAGATGAGATTAAGCAAATAATTAATTTCAGAATCTTTATTTTCTGTGCATTTCATCACCATACACATGTCTTGGATTACAGCTCACCACACCATTCATCACATTATTTTTTTGTAGCCTCACGAGGACATGTTCATTGATCCCTTTTTCTATATATTTATAAGTTCACAACGACATAGGATCTCTTTCCTTAATATATTAGGTACAGATGTAATTAGTTGATGCCATATACAGTTGTTAATAAATTTATCATGCCTTGTCATTTCATATCTTTAATTTTTTCTATGCATTCATGTTATTATACTTTCATGTTAGGAGCCCATGTTCTTGTTTCTTCCATTCTGTTTTTACAAAAAAAAAAAAAAAAAGCTACCGATACATTTTGGGTTTCACATTTGTTCCTCTTGTTTGTATCGTAAAATTGGACATATGAAAATTGAAGTATGATACAAGGGATTTTGAAGAAACCTCTCAGCTCATGATAGTGAGGTATGTAATTATTGCCTCTATACAAAGGTCTTACCTACTATATGACTATTTAAATTGAGGCTAATATTAATATAATATATAATTTATACCTGACTTCTATTTATTGTTAGTGTAAATTTTTTTGCTTGATGAATTTTAATCTACTTTAGCTTTTGACAATTGCCTGAAGTTAGTGAGCTCACAGTAAATTGTGAAATTGTTCTAGAAAATAATCTCTATAAAGTCCAATAGCTAGTAAAACTTTACTTATAATTAGATAATTTGAATAGTTGTGCTTCCATCATAATTTAATCGCATACTTAAAGTTGCATGTTTATTGCATTAAAGTAGATGTCGCTACTAGTCACTACTATTTTTTTTCCAAATTCCCCATTTATAACATCGTTGTTGTATTTTGGCAGAGGGAAATATGGTATTGAAGAAATATACGACCATAGCTCGTGTCATGAGATGTGATGCGCCATGGGCACGGAGACTCGGCTAATTTCATTACATATTGGCCAATACATTGAAGTGTTCTTAGGTCCCTATGTTCCCATGTTGGGAAGCTTTGTATATGTCGATATTGATGTGTGTTTTTAGCTTGTAGTTATAAGCTTATGCAGTTTTTGTGCAGTTTAGTGTTTGTATGGGCAATATTGTACAATAACTTATTTTAAATGCAATGAAATATTTCTTTTTGGATTATTGTTCATATTTGATTTTATTATATTATCGAATGAAAATTATATTTATATTTAAGTCAAATATATCGAACAAAGAAATAGAAAATTATAATTTGAATTGACATTTAGTTGTGTTGCAATAGGTCATATATGTGATGCTGAGAAATGCTCCCCATGCTCTGCATATATGTGATGCTAAATTTGTGTTGCTGCTTTGCAACACATATACACATGTACAACATCATATGGTTTGTGTTGCAGTGTAGAGCTCAGCAACACCACCTATAACATCACCTACATTATGTGATGCTAGAAATGACTGCAACACATATACATACATATAACAACATATGGGCATGTTGCTATATGTCAGTCTTGTAGTAGTGAATCTCCTTGAGTCCTTTCATCACCCTCATAGCCTCGAGGCAAGAGTTTTATGGCTTGGTGATCTATAAGACATGAATGGTGGAAATAGAGAAACTACCACATCTTTCATAAATGTAGTTTCCTTCCCACCAAATTGTCTCCAGAATTAGAGAGGACACCCTTTATTGGGAGGAGGGACAGAACTGACCTTATATCACCAATGAGTAGTCCATCTTGATCCCCTCTTTCTTTTCATTGCAGTGCATTGTACAATTTCCCCATGCTTTAATGAAATTGTAACACCCCATTTTGCCTAAATTTCAAAATCAAATCAAAGCATCAACTTCTTAATTCAACTGTGAAGACTAAAAATTGATTCGGTAGTACTCTCTCTCCCTCTTTCTCTCGCTTTCTCTCTTCCCCCAACCTCTTGACCGTGTGTGCCCTGGCATCGAACGCCGATGATTGACCAATCAACCATCATTGTCCGTTGGGTCGCCACCGTTATCTTGCACCCCATGCCTTGCCATGCCGTCGTCAGCGACGCCACAGTGCTGAGAAGGTCAAAACGTAACCCTAGCCTCATCGTTGTGCCATAATGCGCTACAACCAGTGTGTGAGTTTCGTCCCATCACCTTGTGCCATCCCACATTTTTTCGTGACAAAATGCTCAACCACCTATTGCCTCTTTAGTAGAGCCGAGCCCTTCCCTTCCCATTCCTCCACTCAACTTCCCTCCAGCGAGTCGACTTCCATGGTGACCACCAATCTAGTGAGAGATCGACCCATCCGGATATGCCAACCCTAATTTCCCAGCTCACTCTTTCTCCCTCTCGAATCAATTACATTGTCCTGTATAGCTTTGGTGATAACATCCTCACTGCCGGTCAAAATTTTCCCCTTCCTAGCTAACCCCCTCTCTTGTGAGCTTCGCTATGAGATGTGCCAGGTTGAGGTTGTTGGCCTCGTGACCACGCCACCATCCCCTGCACTGCCTCACCAGCATGATGTTGTTACACGCCGCCCTATGCTTCTCCAAGCACTCGGTAGTTTCTCATGCGCGCGCTAGAATGTCACAACTCACCGGAGCTCTGCTCTGCCGCAAAGAACCACTCTGCCGCGTCTGATATCACCACTAGCCTCGATGTGCGTGCCATCAGATGTGCGGTGATGCACTGAGTCCAACGCGCACATGCGTGCGAGTTGAGTCCCTGTAGCGTTGCTGTGTCGTGGCCCTTTGTTTGTTGGCCACATCGTCGGTTTGAGGTACAACAACCCAGAGACGTTGAATGGCCCATGTTAGCTCTATGATTGTGTTGAATGGTCACTTTGGTGGACACACCCGTGAGGTTGTTTGATGTAAAAACTCCCCGTGAACGACAGTAAGCCACTGACCAATGGACCCCTGGCTCACTCGTCAGGTCAAGTAGAGGCGTGCTCTAGAGCCATGACCTCGTTAGAGCATCTCTAGGTGGGTCTCTATATCATTCTCTAAAACACTATTGCGGACAACCTCAGCCTCTATAACGTTCCAGCAGGGTCTCTATCTCAGCCTCTAAATTTAGAGACTCTCCCCAGAGCCTCCATATTTAGAGACTCTCTAGAGAATCTCTATATCTTTTCGAGGATAGAGACTCTTCTGGAGATGATGGAAATATAGGGAATGAATAGTATTTTAGAGAAGGGATATAGAGAATGAAATATAGAGATCCTGCTAAAGATGCTCTTAGCACGAAACACATTCTGGAAATCACATTCTGCGTTGCATGCACGTGCCTGTGTGAATGGCCGGCCCATTACTGTGCACACAATTTTCCAGCTTTTAGTTAATTAAATAATTGCAGTAGACAGAAAGAAGATATTAAAAATAGCTAGACTTCCTAAAATCCTAGGAAAATCTAGGCTCTAATGTAAATTTTGAAGGTTATTTCAGAGTACTATGTTATATAAACAATTGATTGAAATGGAATTCTGTTATTTAAAATTAGTAAATAAACTAATAAACATCTAAGAAATTTATAGAAAATGTACAATACCACACTGGATCTAAGAAAAAATGTTAAGTTCCTAGCATGGAAAATAATCACCATACACACTATTATTAGTCTGTTAAATTAACATAGTAATTACCAAAATGTTATTTTTACCAACTAGAATTAGTATAAGTGGGTTAATAAACAGTAAGAATTCCCTTCAATAAGTCCAAAACAAAAGTAAATGTATTAGGAAAAATAATCCGTAAGCGGACGGATATCGCTTGTAGTTTTCACCCCGGGAGTATTCCAAGGCATCGAACCCACAGGGAACGAGGGAGAAAGATAATTCTAACTATTTATATTATTTAAGATACCAGCCAGCTAGATAATGGGAGTAACGATAAATATAATAGGACCAGTGACACACACTCACATAAGTATAAAAAGATAAGCTAGGCAGATAGTTGGGACAACAATGAGAAGAGTATAAAGTTCCATAATAGTGCAATCGATTCATTACCACCGCTATCAGTTAAGAACACCGAATGGTTTTGACCACCCCTGATTGGACCCTACTGGTCCAGCTCCTAACGCGGTAGATTACGCGTAAGGTAAATCTCAGATGGATAGGTCTGTCACCACCTACCACCTACCATAAAGGAATGGGTGTAAAGCAAGTCAGAGATAGTCTCAGAAACCACGTCTGCTACTAAATTCGATCACTCCTCCCTGGATCCTAGGAAGAGGATCCAAGTTCAATACTTAGGCTATTCTAAACATATGAGAATGAACCCTGACTCGGAACCAGATGAACTTAATCAACCGCTCTAGTAATTCGCACTTCCCATTTAGTATGAATATGCTCATCTCAGATAATTAAGGACACTTATATTATAAAGCAAGGTCTTACAAAAGGGAAAGGATACAAGAGCTATTACCCGAATTTCCGAATACGATTCTGGAACTCTGAGCTTCAGCTCGACTCAACTCTAACTCCCAAACTAACTACTCTAACAAGTGAAGATTGACTCCAAATGAATGGAAGTATTGTGGTCGGTTGTGTGTGATACAAGTGAGGTGAGAGGATCCTTTTATAGCCATCCGCATCCAATAAGGAGCTTCCACACCATGGGACAAGTGTCACCTCCACACCAGCCGAAGGAGAATCCGAGAGGGGATCCAAGGGTCGGCCAACCTAGGTGGGTCAGCCAACCTAGGTGGGTCGGCCGACCCACCTTCGATCTCTCTCGGCTATGGATTTCTTCTAGGATTCTCCATTGATGGTGTAGATGATCTCCTGAAGTCGGATAGAACTGACTTCCTTGTGTGCCAAGTGATCCAAATGTGAAGGAACCGCAACCATTTGATCAAACCGATGTGTATGGACGCTAGGGATCACTCTTTGGTTGGTTTCTTGGCACTTGGGTTGGAAACAGAGCTGGAGTGGGCACCAAGGCTGGCCAGCCGACTGGCCTGTTTGCCGGTTCAGCTTCATTTTTCACCACTTTATTAGTGAGGAAAAAAACTCACCAATACTTGTTGAAATTTATTAGTTTAAATAAAATGTTTGTATAAATATTGATTTTCTCCCAAATAACCGGAAAGTTGGCTTATGTTGGCATATGAAATTAAACTTTAATGACTGCTAACATACCCCCCAACTTGAACTTTTGCTCGTCCTCGAGCAAAGAGCTCAAAATTGGACCCGGTGGATCAGGTTTGCATCAATATCATTATTCAATAAATATTAAGTACACAAGATAATACTCTTTATTATTTGTTAACATAAGCTCGTACAAGTGTATCCCAATCTTGTACTTATACGTGTGGGGCTTACAAAATGTCACCTCGTATTAGGAGGTTGAAAAATAGAACAACCAAAATAGAGCAATGTTAGCTTACCCTTGTTCAGAATAGGTCTTGGAAAATCTTTTACTTTTGAAATTTAGTTCCTCTATTGGTACTCTCGAATGGCTCAAATGGTATTTCATTCATCCTCACCAAGGCCTAAAGCCAATTATAATCCCTATATTCTAAATGTTTATGTGGAGCTCAAGGTAGGTCTAGAAATAACCTACTTAGGCTGTATAATTTTGTTGAGTCAAAAATTAGACCTAATAAAGATCGTGTCCCTTCGCATTCCGGTCATTGGAAATATAGTTTGCAGGAGTGAGGGAGAGAATGGACTCATGCCAAAGGAATAAAGAAACACAAGTGCAAGGATGTGAGGTACTGATAAGTCCATCACATCGTATCTTGTGTTTAAGGATACAATCTACATGACTTCTTTATTTTGAACAAATCCCTCTTTATGAAATATTTTTGGAGAGAGAATTTTTCAGAGTTTAAGATCAACTCTTTCTTTTGTCTATCTTTTTTCTTTTCTTTTTTGGGAGAACATGAGTTTCTCCCATTTTTTAAAATTAAAGATTGAGGGATGACTCATGATAACTTTGAAGCCTTTTTATGGAATAAACTGTATAGATAGGTAGAGTGGACACATTGAAGAACTTGGGCCATGTTGGTTAAGCGGAATGAATGCTTTATTCCAGTGTGGAATCTAGCATAGCCAGATATTAAAAAGGCTAGCAACCAAGTGGCTAAATTATAGGCTTAGTACTTTTAGCTTTGATAGGAAGAAAATCCCAATGAGGAACATATTTCAAATTTTTTTATATTTTCAAAATAAAACCTTTTCGAGACTTTTCCTTACTAGAGGTATGAGCAACTAAGCTCTTATCTTAGTTATATCATATCTCACAACAACTTAGACTTGGATTACAAATGTCAACACCCACTAGATAATGACTAGGCAGAATCACAACTTATATCAATAAATGTCAAAATAAACAAGAGTACTAAATTGTAAACCCAATATTTAGAGAATAAGATAAAGCAATTTTTCATCATTTCCTTGGGTAAAAATCAATATTCATACTTTTATTCAAAGGGAAATGTTTTTAGTATTTTTATTTTTTAGTTTTTTAAATTTATTTATGCAAATGACGAATGCAACTAAGCAAACTCAATTTTTTATGGCTGGACGATAGGTAAGGCTGGGCAACAGGCAAGGCAGGGCAAGGCGAGAAGAGAAACAGGCTGGATAATCCGGCAAGGCTCTAGCAGCAACAACAACAGAGGCAAAAGTAGTGGAAAATGGGAGAGAGGACGAGGCATACCTTATTGAGCTGGGTGGTCAAAACAGATGTGCTGGAACCAAGCTGTCAAAGCGTTGGCCCCAGCTATCACTGCGTTGGTGTTGGCTCGATGGTTTTCGGCCATCTCCTCATGTTGCCTAGTGTGACAGCCAAGCGTTCGACGAACGTTGCCCATGTCATCGACTAGTGTATTCACTCTTTCTCCTACAGTGTGGAGTCCTCGTGCAAAAGGTTCAAAATAGGAAGGGTATCGGGCCGATGATGGCCCTTCCCATCCTATTGGGACCTTGGTCATGTGGGTAATGAGACCCTCCAACCCCATGTTGCCACGAGCTCCCAGCTTCTTGCTGGTGAGTGCCCCATCCCTCAAAACTTTGTAGTGCGTACTCGTAGGCTTGGGGGTTTCGTTGATCCCACCCAGCGCTAGGGTCGAACTGATGAGGTGTTGCGGCGGCTCCCATCCATGGATTGTGGTGAGGCTCGTTGTGCTCATGTTGATCGTGCTGCTCGTGAAAGTGCTCAGTTCGCTGGCGGCGTGCACGACTACGCATGACTAGCCTAGAGATGCTGTGTCTAAGGGGCTCCATGGCACTAAGGTCGAGGGTCAAATTTCGGGCAGCATAGAGGCCGAGCATTGGGTTAGGCAAGCGGACCTCGGCCATGGTTCCCGAAGATCTCATATAATAGGTCTCAGATTCATTTATCCTCAAAATATGTCCTTGAGTGAAGTGGTCCTTCCCTACTAATGTGAATGGTGTCTCTAAGAAGGACACTTCAGCATTCTCTAAAATTCCCAAACTTTCCGCAATGTGGGTGACAAGAGAAGTGCAATCTATGTCACCTAACATGTTCTTCATCTCTAACCAGTGTAGTATCATGCTTGTTGTTGGATTTACAGGTTTCTTATTTACCATAGAATAAAGGTATTGTAGTTCATCCAGGCACACAATACGCATATCATGTCTAGAATTAATGACCATAGCAAGCCAGTGGTGCATGAATCTAAGAGTGGGATTATGTATTTCATTCATGCGGGGTGTATTTGTATATTCCTTGCCAGAGATAGCTAACCAGAAATCATCACGGTTAAAGCCTTTCAGCCTTCAGGTGTGACTCTACATCTCATGGAAAATCCTAGATGTCTAGATAGATCTTGCAATGAGCACTCAAATGTTTCATTGAAAAATCTAAACGAGAATCTAGTTCCATTATCTAGAGTGCGTAGAGTACTTAGAAATTTAAGGGTTAGAAGGCGCGAACCTTTTTCCATTATGGGTACGAAGTTGTTCCATACAACCACCTGAAAGGCATTGTCGAAGTTGTCTAGAATACTACTAGTCTTTATCAACAACATCGGGTTGTACAACCGCGTGTGCTGAAAGGTCCGGTTTCTGAACGCCTCAAATATATGCCATTCGTGGTCGTTTTGTAGGATGATCTGCTCCTCTGATGTTAGCACCCTGATCCTGAGGCTTTGATCTGCCCCAGATGGTTCGGCTGAGCCAGGTTGCCAGTCGTGATACCCAGAGAAATGGGAGTCCATTGACATGCCCTCCCTTGAGCTACTATCTAGGACCTCGGTCAGACTGTGAGTCTGCTCCGAGCTGGAAGAGCTGAACCTCTTGTAGACGCGCTTAGCACCCTTTGACAGGGTTTTGCTAATCTTGTCGTACCACGATATTTCTGCAAAAGGGTTAGATCACAAATACCCAAAGGATATATAGAGTGAAGATCAAAGGTTAGCGGTCCAATAGGTAGCAGTTAGTCATCCAAAAATTAGTGGTCCTTGCAGGGCTCATCGCCCACACAAAAATGTTTTATTTGCAAAAGTCACACAGTCATTACTCATTAGCACTAATGCAATGATTAAGGAACTAATGCAATGCAAAAAGAGAAGAGAGCAGACGTGAGATCATGCAATCACTGCCTGAGTGTGCATCGATCGCAACTGCTGCCTCCTCGTTTTATAGGCGATGAATGCATGCAGGATGAGTGCAAATGCAGCAAAAAAAATCCACTATCTACAATACTTTGAGTGGCTAGATACCTAGCTAAACATGTAGAGAGGTGGGTGAGATTAGACATGAGAGGTGGAGGTGAGAGGGGTGGTCGGCCGGTCGGCCGACCATGGTGGGTCGATCGACCAGTTGGGGTCGGCCGACCCCTCATCTTTTTTTTTTGTTTTATATGCAAGGTAAATGCAAGGGTGAAAATCAAATATGCAGTGGAAAAATGCATGAAATTGAATATGAATGCCAAGATAAGTTCCGGCTTACCTCCCGGTGACGACTCAAAATTTATGTGGTACTCAAGTCGGAACGTCTCCATACCTCATTTTTTTGAAGAATTTTCGCAACCGGAGTTGTTGTCGCGGCTGGTTGGATTTCTTTCTTACGCCACACTTGTTTTGCTCGAGATTTTCAAGTGACGTTGTCGTTCGCTTGCGGCTCCGAATTCTCGACCGCATGTTGCTTCCGTTCCTTGGTTTGGGACTTCTTCGCCCCTTTGTTGTTGCTCTCCTTCCAATAAGTACAACGTAAAGGCTCATCCAATAGTTGGAGAGTTCTCCTCATGGTTGCAATGAGGCTATCCACCTGAGGTTTGGGTATAGCCTCCACTTTCCTCTACACAATGTTAGGATTTTTACCATAAAAAGTGTGTAGTGAGCATTTCTCAACTCTTGGCTTGAAATTGAAAACTTCATCTTAGCCATTGATGTTGAGTTGAATCTCTCCTGCACCAATGTCTAAGGTCACATTTGCCGTGCTTAAGAACAGTCACCTAAGAATGAGAGGTGTCTTGGTTTCTACCTCCATGTCGAGTAACACAAAATCCACGGGCACTAGGAAGGACTTCCACCAGTATATCCTTAGCGACTCCGATAGGATGGCGGATCGATTGATCCGCAAGCTGCAGGGTCATGGAAGTAGGGGACAAAGTAGAATGATTTAACTTTTCATAAATTATCTTAAACATAATGCTAATGCTTGCTCCTAATTCGCACAGAGCACGATCAAAGTGTTGTGCACCAATGGAACATGAGATGGTTGGATAACCATGGTTCTTATTTTTTTCTCAGGAAGAGTTTTTAGGATTGCAGCGTTGCATTCTTGGTCAACTTAATAACCTCCGCAGCCCGCAATGGGTGCTTGTTGTTGAGGATGTCCTTCAGCTATTTTCCGTACGCCGGCACCTGCATTGCATCTAGCAATGGGATATTGACATATAATTTCTTAATTACCTCGACAAACTTGCCGAACTGCACGTCTGCAATTGGCTTTTGTTGGTGCCGCGGGAAGGGCAACACTTGTGTATCCGTGAACTCGGCGGGTTTATTTCTAGTCCCCACATCTTCTCCCGTCGTCTTTTGCGATTGATCATGAGGTTCCTCGTCATACCCTTCCTTCTCTTCCTTGACATCTTCGGGGTTGTCATGCTTCGTTCCTGCAGGGTTAGGATGCAGTGGGTCTCAAGTTGTTTTTCCCGACCGAGTTGCGACCGCGCTAACATTCTCCTTTGGGTGTGGCTTTGGTTGTCCCGGGAGCTTACCCGGAATGGATGTGGGAGCTGAAGCTCCCAGTTGAGCTATTTGTGTTTCTAGCATTTTATTAAAGCTCATTTGGCTATGCATGGTAAGGAAGGCATTTGAGCACTTCTCCCTATTTGAAACAGCGTCCTTATTGGCATATATAAAACCATTGTTTTGCATTCCCGACCAATGAGAATGAAAAGAGGCATAGCCAAACAGCATCGAGAGGTGCCCCCTTCATGGTGAAAGCGATGCAAACTCTAGGCAGTGCTAGAGATGTGCATTGGCATCCTCTGTTTGCTTGCCATAAAAAGGGCTACCCTGAACCATATTGATAAAAGCCGGCTTCAGGTCGAAGGCTTCGTCACCCACTTGGGTGGCAGGTCCAGTAGGGAAGTTTGTGCTAAACGGGACCGAGAACTCAAGGATGGTCTTCTCAGCAGCGATCTCAGATGATGATGATGGTGTTTCGGTAAAGAGGAAAGTATTGCTTGTGAGGATTAGAAGGTCAGAGACTCGAACTTTCGGAGGTAAGGCTTGAAGTCTCGTCCTCCTTACGAGTGACTCTGGATTTTGGTGGAAGTTTTTCAGAAGGTCAAAACCGGTCAGGCATAGCTCTGCTAGTTTCACCAAACAAAAACAGAGCATGAGTAAGCCTGTTAAGTTAGGATGGAATGTTAAATAATAAAGATATATTATTATTTTATATTTGGAAATTTTGTTAATTATCTTCAACCGCTGCGTTGCCCGGCAACGGAGCCAGAAAACTTGTTGGCGATTCTTACGCTCTCATAAATAATCCGCAAGCGGACAAATATCTCTTGTAGTTTTCACCCAGGAGTATTCCAAGATATCGAATCCACAAGAAACGAGGGAAAAAGATAATTCTAATTTTTTATATTATTTAAAATAACAGATAGCTAGATAACGGGGGGTAACGATAAATATAATAGGACCGGTGACACACACTCACAAGAGTATAAAAAGATAAACAAGGCAGATAGTTGGGAGAACAATGAGTAGAGTATAAAGTTCCTTAATAGTGCAATCGATTATCAGGTTGAGCTAGCAGGAATGAGTTTGCTGGTTTGTTTTAAGAACTTCGTTGGAGCTCAGCCGATTCACTACCACCGCTATTAGTTAAGAAAACCGAATGGTTATGACCACCCCCGATTGGGCCCTATTGGTCCAGCTCCTAACGCAGTGCATTACGCTTGAGATAAATCTCGGATGGATAGGGTTGTCACCACCTACCACAAAGTATGTTGGAATAGGTATAAACCAAGTCAGAGATATTCTTAAACACCACGTCTGCTACTAAATCCGATCACTCCTCGGATCCTAGGAAGGCTATCCAAGTTCAATACTTAGGCTATTCTAAGCATATGAGAATTAACCCAAACTCGAACGAGATGAACTTAATCAACCGCTCTAATAATTCACACTCCCCACTTAGTGTAAATATGCTCAGCTCAGATAATGAAAGACACTTACATTATAAAAGCAAAGTTTTTCAAAAGGGAAAGGATACAATAGCTATTACCCAAATTACCGAAGACGATTCCGGAACTCCGAGCTTCAGCTCGACTCAACTCTAACTCCTAAACTAACTACTCTAGCAAGTGAAGAGTGACTCCAAATGAGTTGGAAGTGTTGTGGTGTGTTGTGTGTGTTACAAGTGAGGCGATGGGGTCCTTTTATAGCCATCCGAAGCCAATATGGAGCTTTCACGCCATGGGACAAGTGTCACCTCCACACCTGCCGAAGGGGAATCCGAGAGGGGATTCAAGGGTGTTGGTAGACCTAGGTGGGTCGGCCGACACACCTTCGATCTCTCTCAGCCGTGGATTTCTTCTAGGATGCTACATTGATGGTGTAGATGATCTCCTGAAGTTGGTTAGAACTGACTTCCTTGTGTGCAAAGTGATCAAAATGTGAAGGAACCGCAACCATTTGATCAAACCGACGTACATGGATGCTAGGGATCACTCCTTGGTTGGTTTCTTGGTGCTTAGGTTGGAAACATAGCTGGATTGGGCACAAAGGTTGGCAGGCTGACCTAGGGTGGGTCGGCTGGCCGACCGGCTTGGTCGCCTGGTTCAGCTCTATTTTTCCCACTTTATTCCTGCGGTAAAAAACTCACCAAAACTTATGAAAATTTATTAGTTTAAATAAAATGAATGTATGAACATTGATTTTCTCCCCAAATAACCGGAAAGTTGGCGTATGAAATTAAATTTTAACGACTGCCAACAACCACACACCCTTGGAGCCGCGAGACTAACTTGGACAGACAACCCTACTAGGTCAAGGCTAGACACTTCATGGCGTGTGTGGTCTACAACGGGATTGCTTTTCCCGGATAAGATGGTGGTTAGGTTGGATATGGCTAAGGGCTCATGGTTAGGGATGGTTTTGGGTCGCCGTCCATGTGGTTTGGTTGTTAAGGCTATACAAGAATCAATAAATAAATGAGCTAGACAGTTCGAGTTAAAATCTCTTTGAAATTGGCTTCACGCAAACAAAAGAACCCCTTTCCCTTCCTTGAAGCCATTATCACTAAATGCATTAAGAGAGGTGTTAACTAGCCAATGTTTGGATGACACTGATCTCGATACTTATACTTTTTTAGATGGAGGTCATGATATGGTTCCTTATTAATGTCACGAAGAAGAGGATCCCAACTACGATGATCATGATGAGGTTGTGGAGTCGATTTAGTCATTTGCAGAGTTTCATCCACTGTAGACACTTTTTGATTATCTTTATGTTCCTCTATCATTCACAAACTTTAATGAATCATTTGTATACATTTAAGTGTCCTGCTCGATCGTACTGTACGATTAGCTTATGGGCTTGAACACCCTATGTAATATTTACGTTGGCATCACTTCCCGCATGCATGGAATCATATATGGATAAGTACCATGAACACTATTATATTGATGCATGGACTAGTGCATGTAAAATAGCGGCTCTCGTATTAAAATATCGAGGGCGTACAGGAATCACGGAGGCCTATGTGAAAAAATTATTTCTGTGAAAAGCTTACGCTGGAACGTTTTCTAAGTACATGCTTAGCCAATCTCACCTTTCCAGTGCACAAAGTACAATAGCACTTCGCGCCGCCGGCTGCTAGCTAAAGTGCTAATGACTGCCTTTTTTTCATGGTATCCTTAAGCAAGAAGATTAATCTATCCTGCATGCACAGGGTGACAAGAATCCGGTTCCATTCGCTTTGCAGAATAATGAAATCCAGAAAGAAAGAAAAAAAAAGAAGTACGGCGTTCACAGGCGGTTAGTTCTTCAATTCTTCCAAGCCGTGTTTCTGCAATTCGATCGGCTATTCAAAGCTCCAGCTTCAGGTCTTCGATCTGATCGAAAGGAAAGAAGAACAGCATGATTTTGCTCTTATTTTCTTTTGAAAAAAAGAAGCGGGGACGGGGGCGGCGCCGGCGGCGGGGCGGCGGCGGCCGGCGGCGGGAGCAGCCGCGCAGGGGGGGAGATGGGGCAACTTGGCAACAGGGCAAGCACAAGCACGGGCTCGGTTGTGGGGGACGGCAAGACGGGCCACGCACTGGACTACTGGAGATTGGGGATTTGGGGGGCATTGGCCTGTTGGGCCGAGGCTTAGAGCACGAGGCCGGCAATGCTCTTGGGCTTTGCCCCACCTACTGGGCCAAATATTGAATTTCAGCAGTATACTCATACCTAGGGGTAAATAGATTCTGAAAATTGAGGTGGGGCCATGGCCCACACTGCCCTCACTGTGGGTCCGCCCCTGCTCAATAGTTTAGTGGGCCGAAAGTCTAGGCACGACCCCAGAGTCGCTAGGCCCTGGCTCCACCACTGCATGACTATAAACTTAGCTACTAGATGTATACAGTCCGTTCAAAGTGTGCAATTGTAGCGAAAAAAGAGCTCCCAGAGAATTGTGGTAGCTGAAAGGGGTTGTACTTTAGGGTGAATCAAGATAAAAACCCAAATATTGTGGTGCATGGATATGCACATAGACTCATTCGCCTCATAGTTATGTTTTTCATCCAAAAATACCTTTTTTCCGTGAAAATCTAAAATTGGGTTTCTCAGGGTGGATTGATTTTATTATGGTTTGGGCAAAAAAAATTATTTTAAAATATTTTTGCATAAATATAAAAGCATCCATATACAAAAAGGGCTAGCATAGCTTAGCGGTTAGTCCATACTCTTAGAAGCCTATATATTGCAGGTTCTCGAGCCCCCACAAATGAATTTTGTTAAACTTTTTTATTTTTTGTTTAATTTCAAAATTGAAACTTAAAAATTGATCGAAAAACAGTTCATTTTTTCTTCTGATCTGTGTTTTTAAAAAAATTGGGTTTCGCTCCTCCACCAATTTTTTTTCAAACCGAAAAACAAAACCTTGGTTCACCCACAACAAAATATTCGTATTACACAGCATGCATCTTGATCGCATATATATACAGAGAAGGATGGGTGTGATAGCCAGGGAAGCAATGCCGGCGGCTTTGGAACCATGCACGTTTTCGAAGTTATAACCATGAAAGTTTTTCTTCTAGCTTTTGTCCCAGCATATTCTACGGCATCATACGTATGCAAGTATCGCCGGCGAAATCCAATCTGTACGTATATATGCCCATTGGCATCCATCTATCTATATCTATACTACATGGTATAGTATTAATTCCATTTTGGAAGATGCTGTGTCGGCTTGTGCCGCCGTTTGCTCATCACTCATCAGTAGGACAAGTTCGCTGTGTCCTGTGTGGGCGATGGCTGATTCAGATGTGACTGTGGTGTGGCCGTTGATCCGGTCCAAACCATCGTGCTCTCCTTTGGACTGTAGCGGCCCATGGCCCATGCATATACGGCTGTGTCTGTCTGCAGCTAGCTCGGCTCTGGCTCTGGCTCTGGCTGCTCGAGCGTCTCGTAGCGGTGCAGGCGCGGATACCCTATGCCAAGCACCCACGTGGACGGTCGATCTAGACATGTTATTAAATTAATTAATAATGGGTCGATGGTACATACACTGTACTGTATGAACAGTAGTAGCGTTTTGTGAGCTGCAGTACTGAGCTAAGTATGAATAAAAATCTAAGATTAATTAATAATGGGTCGATGCCTATTACATTATACTGCCCCATTTACATAGTGGAAGCAATGGCTACGAGTTCGACCCCAATTCTAACCTATCTTGTATATTACTACTTAGAGTATTACTCATTTACATATTCGACACAAATCCTAACAATGTTTAACTTATATGCATGCTACTTAGTTTGGTTTGCTCAATCATGTGTTGAGTTTATGGTACCAGATGATAGCACGATGAGCCAACATTAACCTAAGCAATACATTACAGATTGAGCTGAACTGCTAAAGTATGAAAAATCTATGGTTATATATGATCTTGGATCGATTGTATCTCCTTGATGTAATTGTCTGAGATCAATAAAGCTTCCTTTGTCTAAAAATATGCTCGAGGCATGTCTTTTTGCCATTTGTTCAAGCAAACCTTTATTTTATTTAAGCTATTTCTTGAATATTAATTTTGAAGCATATTATAGGGGGAAACAATCCCATGTACCCTCTATAAATAGTGAGCAGCGGTGAAGCCGGGCGGGCTCTTCCATGAGTAGAGACAAAGTGAATTAGGGGTAGCAAATTGCACCTGCTTCCCTGGTCTATGTTTAAACTAAGCATGAAGCAAAGACATCCATGAAGGTGGTGGTGCGGAGCAAGTTGACGTCTCACAGGGAGTGGCACAAAGCAACGACGCCTTCCCTCTGCTAGGTCAGTAGGACAACAGGGAAAAAGAGAAGCCTCGGTATTTCCGAAGGAGTGTGAAGATTAACTTGAGGCCTGAGAGTCATGAAAGTTGAGAGATAGACCATACCATGGGGCCCAACGCATGTTAGGATAGACATCATTGGATGTTTCCTACAGGGGAAGGTCATAACAACCATAACAGCCTACCCTTTGAAAATCCCCATTATAATTAATCCTGCTTTATTACGATGGTGAGTTGTATTTTAATCCTTTCCTTCACATTGTAACATTGAATGGCCTGCTTACTTGGGGTGAAGGAAAAAATAAGGGGCACCATGGTCATTCAACGGTAAGGTATTAAAGGTCTCTCAGGGTTTCATCTTTTCAGAGTTATTTAGATCTAGTGTAGATTGTGCGTGATGCTCGCCTATATAAAGGGGAGTGAGCATTTATAAAGAAAAGAGATCATTTGATAGTCAATGCATATTGGAAGACAACTTCCTCTAAGAGATCCTACGAGGCGCCTCAAAGTGTGTTTATTCAACTCTCGTCACAAGGCTGTTTCTTAAAACCCTTGGAACCCAAATTTCTCAGAACTCTTAAGTCACTCGATCAACCATGGAAGCATCATTTCCGCTAAATCTACAATGATGCTCAAGGAGAGCTCCCGTCTTGGTTTAGTTGGGCTAATGAATTTTTGCCATTTGCTGAGCAAACCTTCAATTTCTTTAAGCCGTTTCGTAAGTATTTTATAGAGTTGTTTCTCATGCTTTTGGAACTTCTGGTAGCCCGGGATGCACTGTTTCTGGTAGCCATATGCAAGTGAGCAAGTCCATGCAACCCTAGCCTGTGAACATGAACATGGGTGAGTCAACATGATCAACCTACGCGCGCTACTTAATTTGATTAGCCCGTATGTTGAGTTCATATTACCAGATGACAGCAGGAGATGAGCCAGCATATGCCAGCCGAGCCATGCATGCCTTGCGCCATGTTACAAGAAATTGATAAAACCAAGCTGCCACCGACCAACGTACGTAAATTAACCTACTGAAATATGTAAGTTTTTTACTCGAATTGCAGACTTCGATAGCTTTTCTAAATAATGGAATCTAGCGTCTATATTACAAGATGCACACGGGAACCCACACTAATAGCTGAAGAAACTCACACAATACATTGATTTGATAGATTACAAATATGTATATAAGCTCTGCCCTGCAATATCTATATATATAGCTCGACTTATAGAAACAGAGATCGGGAAAATATGGAAGGGAACCACCTTGGAGTAACGTGTAAGACAAGGTTGAGTACCTTGCAACTTCAAGAGAACATGCTAACACGCCCCCCGCAGTCAGAAAAAACAGGCACCCGAACGTTCAGGCTAGACCGGAATTCGGCAAAGATGGAGGTAGGAAGACCTTTGGTGAAGATGTCCGCAAACTAAGAGGAGGTTGGCACATGCAGGAAGCGTACTTTGTCGATACCTACCGGCTCACGAACAAAGTGAAGATTGATCTCGATGTGCTTCGTACACTGATGCACAGGGTTTAACGACATATACACCGCGATGTTGTCATAATATACTAGAGTACCACGCTGAAGAGGCTGATGAAGATTCTGCAGTAACCGATGTGTAACATCCCAAATTTTTAAATCCAATTTGGCACGTTAATAATTTCTTAAATGCATGATTTAAAAATGTTAAATCATTTATCATTGCACCATGGCATCATCATCAATGCATGCATTGCATTTAAATTGGGAAAATTGATTTAAACCTTTTCGAGCATGCATCCTTGGTGGAAAAATTTAATAATTTGCTTAATGCATATATTATATTTCATTAAAGCCAAATCTCTTATTGAATTATTTTGGGAATGTTGGGGAATCAAAATTATAATTTCCTAAGTATTAGCATATTTAAAAAGGTTATTTGAAAATAAAATGCCTTTGGGAAATCAGTTAAACTTAAAAGTTTTTATCTCCTCCTTGGCCCAGAGCCGGCCCATTCTCCTCCCTCTCCTTTCTCCTTCCCCCGCTCTCTTCCTCCTCTCTGCTGGGCCGCGATTGCCGCGCCGGCCTGTTTCCTCCGCAGGCCGTTTCCCTCGCACCTGCTCGCAGTGGAGCCACCGACAGGTGGGCCCCATCCGTCAGCCCCTCCTCCTCCGTTGTCCTAAGATTAATTATGCTTGAGGTAAGTGCAGCTTCTGTTTAACGCTGGGCTTACAAGTGTGTTTTGGTCATCATGATCATATATGGGTATGGCCCAGTCAGATTTTGACCACGACGGTACGCAGGACACGTTTGGGCGGACGCAGCCGAAAATAATAGGAGGGCTGAAGTTTAACTCAAGACCTAAGTTTAAAATTTAGCCCCTTCGTTCCTTCTATTTTACACTAAAAATTATAGGTGAGGCTTCACTGTCATAGACAGTGTAGGTGGGGCTAGAGCTCCACCTGACCCGGTGCTAGATCCGCCCCTGACCAAATCAATGGGGACCAACGCATGTTAGGATAGACATCATTGGATGTTTCCTACAGGGGAAGGTCATAACAACCATAACAGCCTACCCTTTGAAAATCCCCATTATAATTAATCCTGCTTTATTACGATGGTGAGTTGTATTTTAATCCTCCCCTTCACATTGTAACATTGAATGGCCTGTTTACTTGGGTTGAACGAAAAAATAGGGGCATCATGGTCATTCAACGGTAAGGTATTAAAGGTCTCTTAGGGTTTCGTCTTTTCAGAGTTATTTTTTTGAAACAAAAAGGCAGAAGAGTTTTTCAGAGTTACTTAGATCTAACTGTGCTTGATGCTCACCTATATAAAGGGGAGTGAGCATTTGTAAAGGAAAGAGAATCATTCGATAGTCAATGCATATTGGAAAAGCAACTTCCTCTATGAGATTTTCCCTCCCGTCGTCATCCGTTACTATGATAGGTTTTAGGTGATCGTATGAGGCGCCTCAAAGTGTGTTTATATATTCAACTATAGTCAAAGACAAGGCTGTTTCTCAAAACCCTTGGAACCCAAATTTCTCAGAACTCTCACTCGATCAACCATGGAAGCATCATTTCTGCTAAATCTACAATTACGCTCAAGGAGAGCTCCCGTCTTGGTTTGGGCTAATGACTTTTTGCCATTTGATGAGCAAACCTTCAATTTCTTTAAGCCGTTTAGTAAGTATTTTATAGAGTTGTTTCTCATACTTTTGGAACCTCTGGTAGCCCGGGAAGGACTGTTTCTGGTAGCCATATGCAAGTCCATGCAACCCTAGCTAGCATGTGAACATGAACATGGGTAAGTCAACATGATCAACCTACGCGCGCTACTTAATTTGATTAGCCCGTATGTTGAGTTCATATTACCAGATGACAGCAGGAGATGAGCCAGCATATGCCAGCCGAGCCATGCATATGCCTTGCGCCATGTTACAAGAAATTGATAAAACCAAGCTGCCACCGACCAACGTACGTAAATTAACCTACTGAAATATGTAAGTTTTTTACTCGAATTGCAGACTTCGATAGCTTTTCTAAATAATGGAATCTAGCGTCTATATTACAAGATGCACACGGGAACCCACACTAATAGCTGAAGAAACTCACACAATACATCGATTTGATGGATTACAAATATGTATATAAGCTCCGCCCTACAATATCTATATATAGCTCGACTTATAGAAACAGAGATCGGGGAAAAAATGGAAGGGAACCACCTTGGATTAACGTGTAAGACAAGGTTGAGTACCCTGCAACTGCAAGAGAACATGCTAACACGCCCCTGCAGTCCGAATAATAGGCACCCGAACGTTCAGGCTAGACCGGAATTCGGCAAAGATGGAGGTAGGAAGACCCTTGATGAAGATGTCCGCAAACTAAGAGGAGGTTGGCACATGTAGGACGCGTACTTTGTCGAGACCTACCCACTCACGAACAAAGTGAAGATTGATCTTGATGTGCTTCGTACACTGATGTTGCACAGGGTTGAACAACATATACACCGCGATGGTGTTGTCATAATATATTAGATTACCACGCTGAAGAGGCTGATGAAGCTTCTGTAGTAACTGATGTAACCAGCATGCTTTAGCCCTGCATTGACGACAACATGATACTCCAAAGCAGGAGATCTAGCACTTATAGGCCAATAAACAATATCGTCACCAAGAAAAATAGCGTAGCCTAAAATGGAGCATCAAGTGTCTGGACAACCAACCCAATCGGCGTCGGAATAAGCGATGAGAGCCTAGGACTTGGTGCATTGGAGTTGTAACCCATGATCAAGGGTACCTTAAAGATTGCGAACAATACGCTTGGCAGCCTACATATGCGGTTCTCGAGAATCATGCATGTGGAGACAGATCTGATGGACAACATAGGTGATATCTAGTCTAGTGAAAATGAGACACTAAAGAGCACATGTTAAACTGCGATAATGGGTTGGATAGTCGACCGAGACGCAATAATCAGGATGTTTATCTAGTTTGTAAAAAAGATTGTCTATATACTAACTATAGATGATAAATTATTTTATAGCCCGCAAAAGATGGCTTTAACCGAGATTTCTCAGGAGTTGATGTAGCCCTCGGAGAATGTGGAAGAAATGGAAAAAGGAGCCTATGACGATGGGATCATGCAAATCGAGCCGAAAAGCCACCACCCCTTGGTGCAGGCATCAACCTCCTTCAAATAGTTTTTAGCACAACGTGTTTCCACTACGACCAACCGAACATGACGAGTGCACACGACACAGCGACAAAGTCCATCGAAAAAAATAAGTACTTTGTAGGTAGATGGAAAACACCGGAAAAATTAAGTCCGTGCCTCCGTGTAATAAACCGGAAAAATTGATAAATGTTTAGAAATTGATGATTCTCTAACATATGCTATTAAATTGGATGTTATATTTTTTTTACCACCTAGTTCACTATTTGTTATAAGATATGCCACTTTTTGATCTTTTAGATAAAATTTATCAGACTATGATCTAAAATATCTGTTCTATCCCTTAGCCCCACTGGTCAGCCTTTCCCTCACCGAGACACACGTGTGCACAGAGAGAGGGGGAGGGAAGAAAGGGGGAAGTGCACGCCGGCGAGCAACATAGCGAGGTGGGCGCCAACCAGCACGAGCGTCATGAACCTCGTTGACAAGGCATGTCGCCCATACCCTAACCGTGACGTACAACATGCTATGGCATGACGAGCGATCGATCATCAGAGTGAGAGCACCTCGAGCTGAAGGTACGACCGCTCAAATCGGGCATTGCTATGTGTGCAGTGCGAGCTCGGTGGTGACTGGTGAGGTTTGAAAGGCCCACGTCAGCGGGTTGTGTGTGGTGGCGGCACCGTCGCCGGTGCCCTCGATGCGAGTGATCTGACCAACAGTAATGCTCCAGCGGGTGGCAGAGAATCTAGTCTGCATGTAGAGGCAAACGTGGCATGCCTTGTCACCGACACCGAGGCACCCCACCATGCAGAGCTCACCGGCCAACGTGGTAATAACATGCCCTTCGCCGACAACGTCATGCCTCCCTGCACGCTCAGCTTCATTGCCGCGTAGAAGTGCTCCCACGGCGACACATCCTGAAAACACAGCCGACACCCTCGCCGACCCTCACCGTCGTTTGGGCCACACCAGACGTCCGAAGTGACCTTCCCATTTTGTCCCTCCTCCTCTCTCTTTGTGTGCTCTCCCGGTGAGGAAGAGGCTGGATAATGGGCCCAATGAGGGGTAAATGGACATTTTGGGTCATAGTTCGATAAACTTTCTCAAATTTTTTTTTTAAAAAAGTGGCATATCTTAGAAGAAACCGTGAACTTGGTGGCAAAAAAAAAATCTTACATCCAACTTAGCGGCATCTGTAGATCCCATCAACTTTTGAACATTTATCAAATTGTCCCATGAACAACGATTGGTACGACCCACTTTAAACAGTGGCACGACCACAAAAGGCACGCACAATGATAGAGATGGATACTGTGTATATATACTATAATACAATCTATCTCAGCTATAAACAAAATTAAAAGAAAATATGTATAATGCTAGAGATGGTTGCACATTTTTATAAACAACTTTTGCATACATAAAATTTGTTATTTCTCACGTAGAATCTATTTTTACATTAGACAACCTTTGCATGTTCTCTCTCTTTCACATCATCATACGTTCTGCATAATAAATCTTAGAGTATCTTTAATAATACCATCCAACATTTTTTTTTGCTTACATGGAGAAGAAAATGGGGTGATAAAGATAAAAACTAGCTACTCACTTATAATTACTCTCTCCATTTCGCTATGTTTGTCCATAGCATACCATGCGCACTAACCAAGGAAGTAGTAGTTTCAAGAAAAATATTGTGTGGAAAGACCATCATACCCCTATTTAATAGCTTGTTCCAACTACTTTTCTTCTTGCTAAGCATTTAATTGAGAGGCAAAGAGTGGAAACATCGTAATAACTACACTCTTGGTATTCACAATGGAATCATTATTAAACATATTTCCCGAGGCCATGAACAAATATAGTGAAACGAAGATAGTAGTTCATACATATTCATATACATGGATCCATATTAGAGCATCTCCAATGGTGCTGCTAGCTATAAACAAGTGACATGCCATCTATAGATAACATATAGTTACCGGTCTGCAGCCCCCCCGACCTCCCTCTAAACCTCGAACCCCCCGAACCCTAACCCGAACGCTGGCGGCGAGTTCGACAGCGTCGACGCCGAGGTCGAGAGGTCGGCGAGGTCGACGACGGCGACGGCGAGGTCAGCTCCTCCTTCCTTCCTCGTCCTTCCTTCCTCCTCCTCCTTCCTTCTTCCTCCTCCCTTGATCTTCCTCCTCCCGTGCGCCAAAACAAACCAACGCGCCCCCTGATCCGACGGCCACGACCTATCTCGTCGGCGCGAGCGCGCGATGGGATACCGTCGTGAAGAATTTCCTTTTTATAAACAACTTTTGCATACATAAAATTTGTTATTTCTCACGTAGAATCTATTTTTATATTAGACGACCTTTTGCATGTTCTCTCTCTTTCACATTATCATACATTCTGCATAAGAAATCTTAGAGTATCTTTAATAATACCAAATAAGCTAGCTGCTTAAGGTTCTGTTCTTTTAAGCTGATCTGAATGGATGAACAGTTGAACGGCTGAAATGACTAAATTTTGAGAGCTTCTCGAGGTAGTTTCAAGATTCAGATCCATTTCGTTTAACTTGCTTTTTAAAGCGCTAAGACCCACCTTCAAAACAGCAAAAAACGAACTAAAAAACTTAAAACATATGTCTTTTCAAAACGTACATAAGCTCAAAAAACTCAAAACATATATCTTTTCAAAACTCCAACCTTTTTTTTTTTGCTTACATGGAGAAGAAAATGGGATGAGAAAGATAAAAACTAGCTACTCACTTATAATTACTCCCTCCATTTCGCTATGTTTGTCTAGAGCACACCATGCGCACCGATCAAGGAAGTAGTAGTTTCAAGAAAAATACTACGTGGAAAGACCATCATATCTTTATTTAATAGCATGTTTCTACTACTTTTCTTCTTGCTAAGCATTTAATTGAGGGGCAAAGAGTGGAATCATTATTAAATAAAGCGGCACAATTACATTATTAAACATTTTTTTGAGGCCATAGATAAATATAGTGAAACGAGGGAAGTAGTTCGTACATATTCGTACACATGGATTCATATTATTTTCAGAGGCAATGATATAATTAGTCGTTGAAGTATTGTCGATTTTTATAACCGGTGATTGGATACGCATCGATGATAGATAGATGATTAAAAGGTAATTCTGTACCATTGACCTTGTCGATTAAAGGAATATTCCTTCGGCTGGCGTCACGTTTTGGTGCGGACTACTTTGCGGACTATATAAATCGTGGCGAATATCGATGTGACCCAGACCGACCTGTTGCCAGTTGCCCGGTCCAGTCCATGCATATGGCCGCACCGGCCACTCCGTCGCATCGCTGCCGTCGAAAGTCGGCATCAGTCGGTACCCAAACGCCTCGCTAAGTTAGATGGATCCATGTGCTAATGATATAAAAAAAACCTAATCTATAGAAAATTATACTGCTGATTCTAAACTTAAATCATTTAATTATTGAATTTTTAACTTCTCACTCAAACATTAGGTTTTAACTTTATTTTGTTGGCCTCTTAAACTTACATCCCTAGCATATTATTAGGGCAATTCCAATGTAACATTTGTAACCATCATTTCTACAGTTGTCATGTCACCTAGAAATTATAGAAAAATGGTGTTTGCATTCCATTATATCTAAATATTGTTTCCATCATTAATACGTTTTTCTTTCTCCAAATGCACCTTTTCCCTACACAATAGTTCTAAAGTTTTGGAACAAGGGTAGACATGGTTTCTTAAGGAGGAAACCATCTCTTTCTCTCTCTGGATTAATTTTATGACATGTCATGCTTCTACCCTACATGACATAGCAAGAAACGAGTGAAGAAATTGTATTGTAAATGTCCTTAGAGGTGACAATTTTTGAAATTTTCAAAAAAATTGAAGATTCTTAAGTTCCAAATTATGTGAAATTCCTCAAATTATCATTATACTTTGGAAGTTTTTTTTGCAAAACTTTCAAAACTTCTTAATATAAAGTTTAATGACTTTTTAAAATTTTTTGAAAGAAATTTAAACTTGTTATGAAACTTTTTTGTGCAACTATGATTCGTATTTTTGTAAGTTTTTAGAAGGCACGGAATAAAGAAAATCCTCACTTTCAATTCAATTTTTTGTAAATTTTGAAACTGCTAGCATGAAGGCATAAATTTAAATTTGTGTTTCTTTTAAATCGAAAAAAGTTACATGATTTCGAAAGTCTGCACATTGTGATTTTTTTCCAAAATTGAAATCTATGGAATCTCCATTTTTTTAAAAAAGCTTTTTATAAACTCTAAATTTTAAAAAATAAAGACATTATCCTTTTTTAAGGTTTTTATATTTTTGTAAGTTTTTTTGGA
This sequence comes from Raddia distichophylla, assembly GCA_005191435.1. Taxonomy (NCBI): domain Eukaryota; kingdom Viridiplantae; phylum Streptophyta; class Magnoliopsida; order Poales; family Poaceae; genus Raddia; species Raddia distichophylla. Next base: position 777,127 of record SPJY01033365.1, on the reverse strand, counting down.
ACTTGTAGACTTGATCAAAAGAATTGAGGAAAGAAGGGAGGAAGAAAGGCACAATGTTATGATTTGAATCCAGACCATGGCTACGAAATATGGAGTGGCATAATGGAAGTGGGAAATAGCAGAAGGGAAAAGTTGCGCTCACACAACCAACGAGGAGAATCATCCGCTTTGTCGAGTGGTAGGTGAAGAAGCTATTATATATATAATTTTTAAAAGGATGGACGGATCTCATTCCAATTAATTATCGGACGATCCGCATGATTGTGATGACGCGGACGCATAAGAAAGGAGGGACGTACGTGTCGGTTGGTTGGGCAACTTTTTTTTTTTTGAGTGTGTGGTTGGGCAACTCTGTCTACGAAATATATGTATTAATGGATGGGTTGGACAATTTTGTGCTCTGTGCACAATTATTATCGTTAATATAAATTAGGAATGTGCTTAATTTGATGGCCTAAATATCTATTGGGTGAGTTCATGTACTTCTCTAATAATATGTTGTGATAAACATTTTTGTTTGGAACACTCAGGACATGTCCAATGTTAGCATGTGGACAAGGAAGAGACGCTTCTTGCATCAAAACAAAATGCAATTCATGCGAATTTGTAGCTCAGGACCGTTAATTTCTAGCGATGAATTGTCTGGTGGGTTAATTTGGTTCGGAGATGGGTGCAAAATTGGTACCAATGGCGCCTTAAGCCCAAGGGCTGCCACTGGTCAAAACGGAAAAGCCTTGTTCGCACCACAGCGTTGAACGGTCAACATTCAAACCTCCCCGCGAACCAAACAATAATCCCAGTCCACCTCCACCTCCACACGCCGCACACACTTCTCGTCCTCCCTCCTCCACAACCTATATAACCCCTCTCCCACCCATTTCCACCACCACCACGGCACCACGGCGTCCATCCATCTCGTTCGACTCCGACGCGTGGTTTCCGGCGGCGGCGTCTGTCGATGGTTCTACCCATGTCACGGGTGACGAGGCCGGCGGCGAGGCTGGTGCCGGAGATACCGCTGATGAGGCGGGTCAGGCAGCCGCCGCCGGCGGAGGAGGTGGCGGTGCCGGCGCACTTCCGGTGCCCGATATCGCTGGACCTGATGAGGGACCCTGTGACGGCGCCGACGGGGATCACGTACGACAGGGAGAGCGTGGAGGGGTGGCTGGCGCGCGGCCACGCCACCTGCCCCGTCACCGGCCGCCCCGTCCGCCTCGCCGATCTCATCCCGAACCACGCCACGCGCCGGATGATCCAGGACTGGTGCGTCGCTAACCGCGCGCGCGGGGTGGAGCGAGTGCCCACACCCAGGGCGCCCCTCGGCGAGGCCGACGCGGCGGAGGCGGTCGCTGCTGTCGCCGCCGCCGCCCGCCGCGGCGACGCCTCCGCGTGCGGGGCGGCGGCGGCCAGGGCCCGCGCGCTCGCGAAGGAGAGCGAGCGCAACCGGCGGTGCCTCGCCGCCGCCGGCGCTGCGCGGGCGCTATCGTCGGCGTTCCGGGACCTCTCCGGCGCGTCGGCAGGGGAGGTTCTGGCCGCGCTCGCCGTGTTCTTCCCGCTCGACGAGGAATCGCGCCGCTGCATTGCTTCCTCGGAGGCGATTGAGTCGCTCGTCTCGGCGATGTCCCACGGCGAGCTCGCCGCGCGGGCCAGCGCCGCCGTCGTGCTCCGGGAGGTCGCATCGGCCGCCGACCGCCGTACAGTCGAGGCCGTCGCGGCGGCCCCCGGCATGTGCGAAGCGCTCGTCGGAATCGTCAGGAGCCCCGTCTCCTCGCAGGCCACCAAGGCGGCGCTCGTCACGGCGTACCACTTCGTCTCCGCCCCCGGTGGCAGCGCCGCTGCCGTGCGCCTCACCGAGCTCGGTGCCATCCCCGTCGCCTTGGAGCTCCTCGTCGACGCCGACAGGGGCACGAGCGAGAAGGCCCTGGCGATGCTCGACGGTGTGCTGTGCGCCGACGCCGGCCTCGTTGCCGCGCGCGCGCACGCGCTGGCCGTGCCGGTGCTGGTGAAGAAGATGTTCCGCGTGTCCGACATGGCCACCGACTTCGCCGTTTCCGCTCTCTGGCGCCTCTGCCGCGCCGCCGACGTCGGCGCCGCCGCGTGCCGCGCCGAGGCGATGCGCGTCGGCGCGTTCCAGAAGCTGCTGCTGCTGCTCCAGGTGGGCTGCGGCGGCGTCACCAAGGAGCGGGCCAGCGAGCTGCTCAAGCTGCTCAATGGCTCAAGAGGCAGCGCCGAGTGCATCGAATCCGTCGATTTCAAGGGGCTCAAGAGGCCATTCTGACCAGTTCTTCTTCCAAATTTTGTGTAGATTGTTTTGAGATTTATATGTGTGGATAAAAGACACAGATAGGATGATTAGGTTTAGGGATTTTTTTTGACACTGTAATTGCACACTCGTATACAGAGACAACACAGGTGAATTGAACAATCCTTCTTTGCCTTACATATTCTTGTGCAATTGTGCGGCCTTTTCAAACTTATTTGGCTCTTGTAAAGATTTTGATCTTAACCTAAAATCACAGGAAAGCGCATACAAAGCAAACTAAATAAGGAGAGAAAAACCAGACTGAGAAACACATGAGAATCGTACAATCTTACTTGCTGCATACTATATTACTGACCTCTTGTTCAATTCTGCAGCCCATTTGAAGTTATTTGGTTCTCTGCATGACATTAACGAGGATCTATAATCATGAGAAAGGCAGGAAAATTATGCAAATTCAAGAAGAGAAACAGTCGAATCCAGAAACAAATTCACCCAAAATTATTTCTCTCATCTTCTGTTGCTGCAGTCCAATGTTCAGACTGTTCAAATGTACTTACCTCCCGTTCATCATCACACGGTGAGATCGATGGAGCTGCCTGTGATTAATTTACATTGACGAATGAATGCAACAAACGCAGCAAGTACAAATTGATCCCGACATCTTCGCTCTGACGTGCTAAAGTAGTAAACAAAAAAGTATGAAACGATAAACACGGCTCTGCATATTCACACGGGGATGACGAGATCCAAGCAAGAGAAACGGCCGTCCTCTCACTTCTCTTTTTGACATATGAGTATCTCCATCGGAAACTCTAAATTCAGGCTCTAATCATTCACCGTTCACATTTTAAAAGATATTTTCTATCCGATATACATTCCATCTGTACATATTTTATCTTATAATTTCTCTAAGGATGCTACGAAAGCCGGATCATTTTCGTGCCACTTTGCCTTCGCCGGTGCACGTTGGAGACGAAGAAATTAAAAAGGTTGTGAAGTGCAAGGAAAAGAACGCATCAGCAGAGGCCAGCCTTGGCTGAAGATCGAGCCGCCACGGCACAGATGAAAGGGGCATGGTCGATGCGTATAGGGAAGAGGGAGACCGGGGACGAAGTCGCCGGTGACGGAGACGGCGCAGGAGCAGCGGAGTGGGCGTACTATTCCAATCGCTCGCGCCCCCAAAACACCAGATGGACCGGCACGCTGACCCGTCCCTCTCGGGTCACGGAGTCAAATGGTATGGCACTTTTCACTGAATCCTTTTCAATTCACTGAGCAATGCGAGAAGATTTCAAAATTGATGCCATCTTCCTGTCTATCTATATATCTATGGGCGTATAAAACAAAGTTAAATAAAGTGGGCGTATTAATTCTAAAAAAATAAAAATTCTCGCGTTAATTGAATAGAAAAAGGGTCTACACCATCTATTGTTATGAACCTAATTTGTAACGCTTTTCCTTGTTCGCAGTCGCATGCGCTACTAAGTTCTTGCATGCGATTCTCTGGCGAGTGAGATTGGTCGCGCACGAGAGCGACGCTTGCCTACGGAGCCACGATGCGGCAACTTTTTCGCAGCCACCCGGGAGGTAACACGCGCGATTGCATGCATGCATGCGCTGGCTACGATGCATTAATCTTTTTTTTAATTTTGTATTTTTGATAAAAAAAATTATTTTACTAAAAAATATTTTATTTGATCAAATCGATGTAAACGAGATATACATACATCAATGATAAATCATATTTAGTTGCTATGCCCATTTTGCTTTGTTTATGTTTTTTTTTGACATTTTTTGTACTATTTTTTCAGTTATGCTTATCGCTGAAATTTCTGTGTTTCTATATTGAAAATTCAGTCGCCTGCGCTAAATGCTAAACGCAGGCGCCTGTGTTGTAGCTGGTCCAAATTATAATGGATTCAACTAAAAGAAAAAATAAAAATAAGAGTATTAATAAAAATTCTAAAAGTCAGAAATAATAGAAATTTAGAATTATATTAACAGAAATAGAAGTCCATGAGAGGTAGAAAAAAGTTTATATCAACTGTCTACTACAATGAAAAATAAAAATGACACAAACTTCAAATAAAAATAATAAAAATAAGAGTCTATTTCAGATTAAAGGTTAATAAAAAGGCAAGCACCAGCGTCCGGACGCGCGCGCTGGACCAGTGGCGACCGTCCGATCAGCCACCCCGTTCGCGCGCACGTTGGCTAGATATGCTTAGATGTGCAGTTGATCATTTTTCAATTAAACTTCTGATTTTTGTATAAAATTCAAAAGTGTTCAAAATGCATGGAATAAATTTCATAAATCTTCTAAAATCGAGGGCAGCGCATTTTAAATATTTTTGAATTTTTCACTTTTTCATTTTTTTGATGTGAACCTAGGAGAACCCACTTATGAAACTTGACACGTATACTAGTGAAACTTGGCAGTGTGATGATGAACCTTGGCCCACGTATTGATGAAGGCGAGCGCCAGATGAAACTTGATGAAACCTGGATGAAACTTGGATGTAACCTGATGAAACATGAATGAAACCTGTTGAAACTTGGATTAAACCTGATGAAATTTGAAGAAACTTGGATGGAACCTATTGAAACTTGATAAAACTTGGATTAAACCTGATGAAACTTCACAGTTCGACAAGTTTAACGAGTATGAAACCCAAGTTTCAGTAGACGAAACCCAAGTTTCATAAGTAAGATTGAAGTTTCAATAACTTAAGAACCTACTGATGAAACTTAAGAATTTATTGATGAAACTTCATGATCTTCTAATGAAACTTGAGGAAACCCAATCAAAATTTATATGGTAACAATGGCCTTGTTTTGTTTGTAAAAATACGAGGAATGCGTTGGTGCAAACGGTTTGTGTATTAGAGCATCTAGTCAAAATCTATTACAGTTGAAAGAGAACAAAAAAAAAATGGAATCTTTGATGACGTCAGCGCATGCAAAATCAGTAGATCATACTACTAGCTCATGCGCATAGGGGTCCATCCATGCAGCGGCGGTGCTGGTCGCCTGCGGAGATTTATGCCTGCCCATGTGCGGGGACGGCATCGAATCAGCCAGGTCTCCTCTCGTGGACCATGCAGCCTGTGAGCGTAAGCACATCCGACTCGGACGTACGAACCCAAACCTTTTTGTAATAAAAATATAGCTGACAAATGCATGGAACACCTTGCTCATTCTTATAAAATTGTAAAAAAATTTCATAAAAGTCGATAATCATTTTTATGTGAGGATGCAACAATGATGGTGCTAGGATCAGCTGGTTGCTTTCAGGCTTTCTTTTATTTTGCCTTAGAATGATAATTGTTTATTATTTTGTTTTGATTTTAAATTTCTAATAGGCATTTGTAATGGCCGGCAGAGGACGATAGTTTTTTCGTCATCTAAATGACACCTTTGCTAATAATCAGGCGACCGAGATGTCAATTTTCTTACATACCTAAATGTTCGTTCGATCTTTTATGTGACCAATGAAAGGTGTTTGATTAACGGCTTAGATAATCGATTGAAAGCTAAATAAGTCTAAGTCACTTGATGACAAGTCAGTCGCCTTGTGATGGATTATAAATGTTTGCTTGATATTTCCGGGTCTGTTTCAAGCATTCCTTCTCTTTTTAGTGAAATCTCTGCATTCCAAACTGGTCCTTAGAACCGATCGCGGAGGCCCGTGCAAAGCTTTCGGTGTGACTGAAAACTATGGAACTATGGGTGCAAACGATCGAATACATTGTTATTGCACGTTCCATATTTTAACCCGTATATTTTTCTAGATACAAATAAGGATGTGAATAAGTCGGGTACGGATCGAATCCAAATTATTGAGGATACGAATTCAAGACGAATATAGATCGGTTTCAGATGGAGCTCGAATAAATAACAGGATATTTTATATATACATAAAAAAATAGCGCATGACATAATTATTTACTGTCATAGCAATACCAATTAAGATTCTATATTTAATAAAAAAAAACTAACGATATGTTAATATTGAATCAAACATTAGGCACAAGTTATAGGTTTCAATCACAAAATAATTATGTTTAATTATTAGATATACTATCGGATATCTATTTTACTAATTTATATCGATACCTTTCGAATATCTCGGATATGCAGGTATAAATCGGATACAAATCAGATATTGTTCTTCCCGTATTCTAACCTATATTTATTTTTTCAATTTGAGGATTCAAATCCGGATTCCAATCCGGGTGTGACGAGATATCATTTTTTTTTTTGATCGAATGGTGTTCTAAACGAATTCAGACTCGAACCGAGCAGAAGTTTCCCCGTCCCATTTGTACCTCTGCTAAAAACGTTGTTGGATCCTCGAGTGGTGGTTGCTCGCATGTTTTAAGTCATTCCTGGACTCGTACTCGAGGACGAGTTTGGCGGCTGCTGGTACTAATCGTTGGCCGGTTTGGACGTTTGGACCGGCGAGCGAGAGCCGTTCTTTCTCAAGGAATTTTTTGCTGCTGCTGACTGGTTCAGCGATCCATTCCCCGGTTGATTGAATGGGGGCACGCAGCATTCAAACGTGCGTACGAAAATCTTTGCTCGATTATACACAAGCTTTCACGTGTTGCCCGCTTGTCCCCGCTAGAACAAAACATGAAATACGTACATATATCACAAAAAAACATGATATTTGAGATAAGTGTGAAAAGTCAAAGTTTTGAAATCTTATGTATGTTTTTTTCCCTAAATTATTTAAATTGAGTACTTCAAAACAAGACATATAGATTATTTGTCGTGAAAAAATCTTTCACGATACCATTAGTTTTAGTGGATTTTATTTTAAAAAAGTCTATTTTACATCTATAACTATCACCCTTCATCTACTAAACTCCTAAACTATTAAACCAGGTTTTATATTCTGCGAAACTAGAAAAAAAAGATACAAATAACCCTTTGTAGGCGGTTTTAAGGGTAATTGTCAGGTGACATTTGACGTGGCCTAGGGCCAACAAGTCATTGTCTCTTTATTTTTCTCATGCCTCTCTCCCCGCCACACCTATCTCTCTCCCTTGCTTTCTACCGCAGCCTCTACCCCACCCATTCCGGCGTGGCTAGAGGTGGACAGCGGCACAACTAGAGGCAGGCGGTGGTTTAGTTGGAGCTGGATGGTGCGAGAGGCGACGCGGCTGGAGGTGGGCGGCAGAGCGGCCGGAGGCGGATGGTGGGGAGGCGAGCAGCAGCACAGCTAGAGATGACCGGTAGTGGAGGCGGGCGGCGGTCACTACTAGAATTCTAACTTTTACCGAGTGTGCAAATACTGTCGGCCATTAGAAAATACCGTAGGCCATGTATATGGCCGAGTGTATACCGTCGGTAACCTCCCCTCGGCCACACATGGTAGGCAATACGTGCAATTGCCGACGGACCCTCGGGAATGGATTTAGTGACGGTTTTGGGGGCACTCGGGAAATGCATGAGTGGGTAACTTGACTTACCGTCGGAAATTGAGAACTCTCGGGAAATGTATGAGCGAGCAGTTTTGACTCACCGATGGAAATTGTAAACACTCGGGAAATGTAGTGGAAGAAATATGAGGAAAAGTAGAAAAAAGTATTTTTCATATTGGGATCAACCTCTCTATATATACTTGAATTGATCCTTGAAGTCATTTTTTTTCCATTTACTCAAATTATTTAATTATAAATGTGTGTTGCATAGGATTCGAACTCAGGACCTATGGAATAAAAACTATCCCGCCTAACCAACCCGCCTCACATACCTTTTTGTTTAAAATAGTATATACATTCCTTTAAACTCATATCTTCTCGTATATAATGGCCAAGGGTTTTCTTTCAACCGTCGGCCATTCCCTTGAATGGATGAGGGTTTGATTTCAACTATTGGCTATACCTTTGAATGGCCGAGTGTTCCCTTGAATGGTCTAGGGTTTTATTTCAGCCATCGGTCATTTTCCTTTAATAGCCGAGTGTTTTAGTTCAACCGTCGGTCATTCCCTTGAATGGACGAGGGTTTGTTGGAAACCGTCGGTTATTCTTGCGCCCTCTCGGTAAAGCTTGTAATAGCCGACTATTTTATTCTAGCGCTCGGGAAAAGTATGCACCGTCGACCACCTTAACTTTTACCCAAGGTCCGTAGGTAATTAATTACCTTTCACACTTGGTAAAAGTTAGATTTCTAGTAGTGGGTGCGGCTAGAGGTAGGCAGCAAGGGAGGTCACGCGGTTGGTGGTGGGCGGGAAGGAAGGTAGGTGGCGGCGCAGCTAGAGGTGGCTAAGGGAAAAATACACAGCAACACTATAATTTGCACACATGACATGCATGTTGTACTAAGATTACACATACAGTATCCAGAAATAGACTTTAATTAAAACAGCATGGAAGTTATGGTAGGACAATTTTGTGCAGGTTTTCCAATGCAAATGAAATATACTTACATAGAAATGTGCTAGCCTAGAGAGCTACAAAAATTTCTATAAGCCTGTAAATTGCAACTAAAATTAGAAACAGGGTTAACTCTGTCGGGGATAAAATCACGGCCCATTGCCATGGCCCACTCCCTGACGGCCCAATCGAACAGCCTCCTAGGGTCTGGCTCCATAGAAGGTTCTATCAGGCCCATGAGCATCCTGCCGAACAGCCTCTGGGTTGGCACGGTGCCTGGTGGCCTAAGCTCCCTGTTCGAGTCCGACTCGAACAAGAGTTCTGCACGGCTATGTGAAGACTCGGACATGGTTTTCCGGATGGGAGCAGAAGTCGTGATCCCCAAGAATTGAAGTATACCTTATCTACCTTGGGATGTATTTGGCATGTGTATGAGTTCGTTATGATCTCGTAGTTAGCCCGACCCGATTATCCCTTAGTAGGTCGGTTGTTCAACACTATATAAACCGAGCCCCTACGGCGTGTAGAGGGCACCAGAAGATACGCAAGAAGAGACATCGGATCACGCGATACTTCTTGTACACCCATAATCTCGTCGAGACCTGTTCGTTTCGCCGAGTTCCTTCTTGTAATCTCTTTCTCATATAAAGAAGCGCTGGACGTAGGGCTATTATCTCTTTGGAGAGGGCTGAACCCGGATAAAAACTCTGTGTCTCCCTGTTGCTCGTTGATTGCTGTTCGCATTGCTCGGCAGGTCTTCTATCTCCCTTTCTCAAGAACCTTAGTTATTGGGACCGATATCCCAACCGTCGACAAACTCCATTTATTAACCAAAAATCACAACAATCAAGCTACAAATCGCACAAATTTACCAATTACAAACACAAAACAAATGACATTTCAAGCCTTCTACGAAGGACCAAAATAGTTGGAAATAAAATCGAACGAAACTTAACTAGGAACACCATGACTCCAAGAGCCTCGGCCACCCTTGCATGCATACACCGCTAATTTTCTTCCCGCCGCCCGCCCACGCGCAGCGCGGTCAATTCGCCCGCCTCGGGGCGCGCCGCCGGCGCGCCAACGCAACTAGTATCAATACAAATCGGACAGATACTGGTGGAAAACAATAGATCAAGGTTGGGAAGAGATTAGAAAGAGAGCTAGCTATAGCTGGAGCCAGGTGTGGATCTGAGATGCGGAGTTGCCGGGTACTAGCCGATCCCAACGAGCATCCTTCATATATGGTGCCAATGGTGGTATAAGATTCACGGCCATTGCTTAGTTGAACCTGCTGCATGCTGCTGTTGGTTGCCAACTCGATCTATTCATATTTTCCTCTGTCCCCGTTGCTCTCTCCGCAGGGCAAAAGGCATGCATGTTTCGACCTCATAACCACTAAAAACACTTTTTTATGCAAATTTATGCAAGCATAGAAAGACACAATTTTCGATGGCTATAAACTGACCTAGCATCTATCTAACTCGGTTAAACTTAACTTGCTAAGTACCTGTGCCATTGTTTGCCATTAGAGGAACTTTACAATGCACCGGTGATTGGTGAACCGAGGAGGGTTACCGTTGGACCAATATGAATCGTTTATCTTCATAAAGGGTGGCCCACACAAAAAGATTAGGAATTTATTTACCCCTCATATCGGAGATTGGGATTCTTCAAATTTTGAATTTAAGCATTTTGGTTTTCAAATTTAATTTCTAGTTTTTTAATTTGAATTTTGGACCAAACCATTAAAATTTGGATTCATTGATCTCCCGTACCAGAGAGATTGGGATTTTTCAAAATTTGAATTTATATTATCACATTTTGAATTTAAATTTTGGACCAAACCGCTCAAAATTTGAATTTCAAAATACCAAATTTCAAATTTGATTTTTATAATTTGAAAAGAAATCCCAATCTTCGGTACGAGAGATCAACATATTTTGATTCTTCTTGCGTGAGCCATTTTTATATATGGAGAACAATGATTCAAATAAGCCAAATAGTCCAACCCTATTAGAGGGTTCACCAGTTCGTTGCAATGTGCTTTCTCTCGCTGTAAACCAAACAGCCCTTTGAACTTTGTAAAAATTCCATGCAAATAATGCAAGTTTACTCCATTCTTGACTACACGGACGCGCGCATTTGGCATGCATGCAGGCTGCCGTCGTCAATCGATTCGATCGTCCACGCGGTTGCTTCTAGTTCTGCCATATGCATGGCTGAGCATTGATCAGCAGATGACAAAGCTGGTCGCCCTATGCCTAAGTTTGCGTGCTTAATTTCGGTTGAAATTTGAAAATCAACCAAAACTACACACGTACGTATAGTCAGAGCGTGTGACGATGTGTGTCGGCCGGTCATGCAATGTATCTTTTGGGCCGGCCGGCCGGTCAGTCTCCGGCCGTGACAAATGGTGCATGGAAAAAAAAAAAGCGAGGCAAGTTCAAGCAGGACAAATCTAAGACTCTAACCTAGGATATCATGCCACTACATGACTTTTCACTCACCCTTCTAACCAACCCACCCATCCACGCGTATTGATTAGAGTAGGATATGTATTTCTTTTGAAGTTTGCTGGAACGGGCATTTAGTACCGGTTCGTAATACGAACCCGTGCTCCAGCTGGCCTATACACGCTTGCAAAAGGTATCTTTACTGTTGGCTCCAACCGGTACTTAAAGTCTAGAATTGCTACTGTTGCTATGAACCGGTACTGGTGCACTATCAGTATCAGTTTCAATCCAACCGATACTGATGTGCCGGTAATTAGGTCATTTATCTAGTAGGGCTTGATTAAAAGTATTATGCTGCAACATGGATCATACAATGTCAATGTCTTAATTTTTATTTTATTTTTGTATAAATGTTTTTTCGTTGACGATTGGGGTTTCCCCACATGACGTACATAGACTTTTTTTGATCAGTGGAGTTGGACAACGCAACTCGCCTAATAATGATCCATACGAGGAGCACAAAATAGTGACAAAAAAGACAGATTTTACACTAGTTTGGGACTTCGAGATGGATAATAACTCTAGTCTAGTGTTTCTTCAATATATATTAGTTGGATATACAAAGAACAAGAAGCTGCCTAAATTAAGCCTATTGATCTACAAAATAACATGCAAACTATGCATTGTATCCTCTTCTTCGCATTATATTGTAGTAGGAATTGGTTTTTTGGTCCCCACGACTGTGAGGAAAAATCCCTTCATGTAGTATTGGATGACGTCTCTATCTTTGAGGAAACTAGATCTCATGTAGTAGCCAAATATCTCATTGCAATAAAGATATAATGCATGATCTAATTTATCTCCTGATAGGTCGCACCAAATAGATAGGAGGTTCTATATGGACACCACCGCCTCTCACGACCCATAGGATGTAGCACTAGATAATTGCAAGTGAAGGGATGCATACCGCTCCATTTGTGAGCTAACTCATATATATGTCTACAATCGCTAGCAAGAATTTCTTATTTGCCCAAAAAAGTTAAACTAATCCACAATCTAATATTTTTTTCAAACCTCACTATTTGCTCGGTTTTGTTAACTTTCTTCATTATTAATCGCACTGCCCATCAAATTAACCTGTTAGATTCAGCCACTAGAAAGCTCCATTAATGTCTAAAATACCCTTTTCATTATTTCAGAATGTAAAATTTTAAAATATTTTATCTCCTATATTTTAGCTCCAAATTGAGTAATTCAATATTTATATTTGTGTAAAATCATGTTTTCTTCTTAGCTCCATTAATGTCTAAAATACCCTTTTCATTATTTCAGAATGTAAAATTTTAAAATATTTTATCTCCTATATTTTAGCTCCAAATTGAGTAATTCAATTTTTATATTTGTGTAAAATTATGTTTTTTCTTATTGTTCAAATTTCAGTTTATCTATTTTTGGTTGGAAACATTTTTTAAAATAAAATAGATTTTAAAAAAATTTAAAATCCACTTTCAATTTTGAGAAGACATAAATTTCTAGATCCATAGAATATTTTCTCACAATTTTATGAATTTTGTACCATTTGTTATGAATTTGTAATGTGCTATAAAGACAGGGGCAAAGAGGACATTTCATAGCCGGTTAACTGCAAAGGGGAAAATAAGGAAGAAAGTTAATTAATGTAATAGGGGAATAGTGAAGTTTGAAAAATGATGGTAGATTATGGAATAAACTAACTTTTTTAGGCAAATAAGGAGTTCTTTCCTACAATTCAGGCATTGCCAACCTGTGGGCTATGGATTGAGCCACCAGGGGGTAGGTCTCCACCTAGCAACCTATGTAACTAGAATATTAAGCTAAGAGGTAATCCTCCCTTAGAGCCATCATCGTAAAGACTAGGAATTATTTGAAGGTAAATTATACTCATTCCATTGCAAACATTCAACTCCATATAAATGCCAACTAAAAGGTCTTATTTCCCACAAATGTCTTTATAAATTTTAATTCTCACAAATATGTCATTCTATGATGTCCCTGTCCCTCTAGGTTCATCATATTTACAACCAATCTATCCTCCTCCCACTTCCTCCTCTTCTCTTCCTTCTCCCCCTCTCCTCCATTAGAGCTCAACCTAGTTCATCCCCAACTTTCCTCCCACTACTGCTTCCACCTCCTCCTCCATCGCTAGTGTTACTTCTCCACCGTCCCTGTTACATCCACTAATGCCTCTACATCTTCTTAAGGAGACAACCATCGATCTGATGCGCTCCCCTCACTTCAGCTCCCCCCTTACCACACACCTACGCTCCGATGAGCAATGGCTAGATCCATTGCCGCCACGGTGTTGCAAAATTGCTAGCTCCACTTACCCCCTTTGAATAGACTGCAATGGCCATCTCCTGAGCATAAAACATGAAGATGAGGAAAAGGCGCAGATGGCAACAGAACCTAGAAGTCCCCTCCATCTAAGGGAATCATTAAAGAGCATCACCAATGGGAGTCTAAATTAGATCGATCCAATATTATAGAAAATAAAGTAGAAGAGATGAAAATATAGATGGATAGTGGTTGAATAGTGCTGGGTCGACCTAACTTAGACATGGGTTGGTGATACCCTAACGACGTCAAGAGAAGCTAGACCTTGTGACGCCCCAACACACTCTGCTTGGAGAGAGATAACCTACCCTTTGTAGGGAAAGTGTGTGGAGGATGACATTTCACGTGCTAATGTGCTTACTCAATCTGTAGCTCGGACCGGATGGAGTGCTATCGGTGAAGTTTGAGCTAAGCATCTGCATCAAACACTCTATCTCTCCAATCCATTTCACTATTAACTACATTCTCTATCCTTCACTCTAAATTTTCTTCACAATCTATACTACACTCTAAACGATTTCTTTCCTCTATCAGCTACTCTATTCAAAACTACAGTGTTTGGAGTGACTGCTATAAATACTTTTGACTTGCATATCTCCCTTTGCGCCACACAAATGCATGCACCTGCATGTGCATGTACATGAGCTGCATACTAACACGTTCATATGTACTTTCCTTGAATGTATGATTCAATTTATAATCCATATACAAAGATAGGTATGGACTTGCATGTTATATGCTAAGATCTAACTAGATCACCATGTTTGCTGCTTTCTATAAATGAACCGTTTGTTCTGCTTGATTAGCTAGCAGGCTTATTGATTAGACCTAAATCTGAACTGACCATGTAACCTTCCAGATGTAAATTACCCATCTGTCGTTGAGAGCTAGATAAACGTACGAACATTGTCAGAAAAGCATGTAATTAGGCTGCACTCCTACAGCTGATTAGTTTCATTTTTTATTTATTCAACGAACCATATTATTATTCCTTACAAAATAATCACCACCCATTTGTTTGTGCCGGGGGGGGG